>PVKA01040401.1:0-18789 GCA_004027165.1 Ctenomys sociabilis | reverse complement strand
TTTCTCATCTTTTCACTAGCCGCACCGGCATCTTCAAGATCTGAAACTCTGTCTTCGCTTTCACTCAAATGGTTTTGTAGACACGTGATTGCTATTTTTAGTTCTTCTATATCTCTTTGACTCTGTTTCATGGGTTCTATTTCTTTTCTGTATTGCTCATTCAAGGAATCCGTCATATTTCTGATCTCCTCAATTTTTTTTATCCATGTCTTCTTTAGAGGTAGTTATTAATTCTTTTTCTGCAGTGTTTCTTCCAAGTTGGGTTTCCTCTTTGTATTTCCAGACTTGTTTCTGTATTTCAGATGCTATGATTTCAAAGAATTCTTTTTTTGCAAAGAATTCTTTTTTGATTTCAGAAATTTTTTTCTGCTTTGAGTTCCTCATGACCTTTCTGCTATTGTGTCTTAGCTTCAGATGCTGTTAATTCATCCATTTCAGCTGAAATAGTGCTCTCTGCACTTGTTCTGGGTGACACTGTTTTTCCACCCAATGTTTCTGGAATTGATTCTGTATTTCAGATGCTATGTATTCAGATATTTGTTTTTTAATTTGGGGAATTACTTCTCATCTAATTTCCTCTATGCCTTTCTGCTGTTGTTCCTTTGCTGCTGTATCTGTTAATTTATTCATTTCAGCTGAGCTAGTGTCCTCTGCCCTTACTGGTGGACTCGAGGTCTGAGATTACATTTTTCCCCTTGTCTTTGTCATTTTTGTATAGCACTGACCTTTGGCTTTTGGTGTAGAGCTTTGGTGCAGCTATAACCTTAGCTTGTTATGAGATTCGGGTACCAGTCTATTAAGTTTGAGATTATCCCAGTATGCTTATCCTAGATCTAGCTGTTGTGTTCAGTTCCTTTTTGCTGCAGGCCTTGTGGTTCCCCTCTGTTGGTTCCCTGGTCAGGCGAGCACGAATCGAACTGAGATGCAGAGCAAGTAATGAAAATTCCCACTGCCTTGGCTGGCTTTGGGGCGAGAATCCGGAAAATTGCTGGAGTCAGCCCTCCTGTGTCAGGCAGGTCGCTCTCTAGGTGGGCAGGCCTGGGCTTTGGCCCAGGATAGTGGATGATCCTATTCACCAGGTAAGCTGTACTGGGTCAGCCAGACTATGCTGGGTCCAGGTCTACAGGCCAGAACCCGAGAAGGCTGGGAAAGGTCTCTCTGGCGCAGTGCGCCTAGAGCCCTCACTCACAGTCTGGGCTGCGCTGGGTTTCGTGCCATGGGGTGGGACTTGGAATCGCTGAGAAATGTCCCTCTGGCATGGCAGGCTTGGAGTTCTCACTCCAGGCCGACCTGGGCTGGGTCTGGGGCCATGGGGTGGGACCGGCATGGGCCGTGGGGGGTTGCGGGGGAGAGGGAATCCCATGGAAATGTCTCTCTGGCACAACAGGCCTGGAGCTCTACACTCACTGAACTTTGATGCCAAGGGAGTCGGGGAAATTCCCACTTGCTCAGTGGGCTTTAGGGGTGGGGATCCGGGTAGCGCAGGTGGGAAGAAGCCAAAGGCTCTCCCTCAGACTCAGCACACACCCACTGATCTGGGAAGCCTGGTGAGTCTTGTAAATTCCCACTCACTGGGAGGGCTTGGGGCGGGATCCCGTAGGCTGCTGGAGTCACCTGCTGTCTCAGGCCGGTGTTTCATGCTGGGTGGGCATGGGTGGGATGGAGGAGGGTGGCGGAGCCGGCTGCACTATCTCTGGCAGGTCTCTGGGGCTGGGCGGGCCCACTTCTCTACCTTTAGACACTATTTACTTTCCATTGGTCCTCCTTAGAGTCTTTAGTACCACCAGACCCCGTTTTTTTTTTGTTTTTTTTTTTTTGTTGTTTTTTTTTTTTTAATCCCTCCTGGTTGGACTCAGACACAAGCTGTAATTCACCAGAAGAGCAGGTCTTCATCCCAGATGAGGAATTCCCCATCATGGCACCTCTTCCTTCAGCCAGGCAAAGTCTGGGTACCAAAATAGGGACTCATTCATCACAGTTTCCATATCTGCTCAGAATTCCAACAGAAACAAGATCTTGCTAGAATCCAAAAGGCAAGGAAATACACTCATGCAGGGAAGTGCCTTCTATTTTGGTATTATAAATTTTCAAAGCAGAAGAAAACCACAGAGATCGCCTGGCTGACCTGTTGTTTTTGCAGATGTGATTTCACCTGAGGGTCAGGGCAGGCATCTTCAAGGCATCAGGTGTGTGACCTTGTGTTTGTCTCATCATGCTGGTAGCACTGATACTTACAACTGAATAGAAGCTCTAATGAAACTCCTCCATGCTCACCACCACAGTTTGTTTATAAAGTACACAATTGTTCATTGTTTTTAAATGTCCCAGAGATAATCTTTGATTCCACCACCTGAATCAGGCACCCCTCACCCTCCTTATGAAACCAACCCAGAGCTCAACAGCAGATGTGTGGCTGATCCCTAAATCCACTTCCTTCTTCCTGGCCTGGCCAGAAATTTCAAGCCCCATTTGAGATTCAGCAGTGTGAAATCCTTGGCAGGTGCAGATTGCACCACCAATACCAGGGTCCCATGTGGCTTCTTCTGGGAAGACGGCCTTTCAATCCCACCAGGCAGAGAACTTGCAGCAGTCTTGCCAGCACCTTTGCATCCAGGGGAAACTGTGGCACTTTGTCTGAGCAGAGCCCATCGACAGAATGCTGAAGTCACTAGAGCTAATTACAACCTGGGGTAGATGTGGAGTCAGGGCATGGGCACCACCCCTCCACTTTCCAGCATGCAGACCCTCACGTTCCCTCTTGGACTCATAACAGCATAGTTAATCCATTTATTTAAAAGATGCCTGAGCCTATGGACTGGAGGTCTACACTCACCCAAAACCATCAGTAGAGTTTTCATTTCCTATGAGAGGAGAAAGCCTGGGCTCATGTGGTGCTGCTTCTTTAGCTAGCTATCAATTTTACCTGAACAATAGGAGAGCTATTTGCAGAGTCTCTGGAGGAACATATCCCAACCATAAATAGTGATAATGTACTTGGAAAGGCCAGCTTAATAAAATATCTGAAAATGCGCTTATGCATCATTAGCATTATGAGCTCCCCAATCTTTATCTGTGGGCAACAGGACCCTCCCAGCAGAGGCCAGGGGAAGCCACCCAGAACGCTAGAACAAGACCATGTATCCTCTTCCAAAGCCCAAGTACCAGAGGGCAATTCTTGGAGGGTTTTTTCCTTTCTTGATTTTGAAAAATTACAGTTATCTTCAGTAATGTATTTGACATGGAGCAAAATAACCTCACTGTTCTAACATTAGAAAATTACATCATGTCCCTGAAGTGAATATTATAGCATATGTAGGTGAACTGACCCTGTCCATTCAACAAATATTTGCTCTTATATATTTTAGAAAAAAGTAGGTCATGTGTGGAACCATAACGGAGCTTTTAGGATATCCAACCAAGGTTTTCACAAAGATAAATCTGTCTCTCATATCTGGAGAACAATGAAGCTCTACACATCCTTAATGCAAAGTCATCTCTACTACTGGAAACTCAGGTCTCCCCGGGAAAGTTGATAATAGTTAAGGTTAGTGACATCTTGCTGGTACAGCTCCTATACTAGACTAGACACAGAAGGTTGGCTATGTCCCTGGCCACTTCTTGAACTGAGAGAAAAGAAGACTAAAATTTCTTCTCCATCCCCCCCAAAAAAAAACCTGTCCCTTTCTTATGTCCTTTCACAATACATGACTTCAGGACTCCCTGACTGCCTGCAGAAAAAAAAATTGTTTCTTCTCCAACTTTAAAGCACAAAACACAAGACCATACAGTTTAAAAAGCATGAAGTCTAGAGCTGGATTCTATTTGTTGACAACTTCTCTGAACCTTAGTTTTCTTGCCTATACATATGAAGAATGTCCACCCACAATGAGCTTGCATCCTAAATCATACACAACACAGATGGCAATTACTAGTATCCATGAGTAGCAAAATCAGCAAAATAAACCAAGTTTGCCATAATGCAATCCATTTATTACATCTCCCTGTGGCCTCTTCAACCACAAGCATAAGTACAGTTGTAACTCTGTTAGATACCTAATTGTATATAATTCCTTTGCTTATAATAATAATAAGCATTTCCACATTCCTATTTTAGAACTTCTATTGATTTTTTGTAATATCTGAATGCAATTGCACCCATAGAAGGGAGGGGTGAGGATCTTACCTCAGTGAGGCTGTAGTGGACTGACAACTGGTGGTTAATGTGTAACACCTAGCTGAACTGAATCACTGTAGTGTTGGGGGATTGTTGCCAACAAAATAAAAAGGAGAACTATATAGGAAGAAGAGAGGCTGTTGGCTCTCCTGGGGAAGCTCGCTGTGCTGACTTTCCTGATAAGAATTCAGCTATTCTTATCATCAGAAGAGCTCAGGACCTCACTATTGCTGAGGATGGCTGTGGTACTTTTTTTTAATGTATTTGGTGTAGGGTCTCACTTCACAGCTCAGACTTCTAGTGATCCTCCTGTTTTCAACCTCCTCAATGCTGGGATTAAAGGCATAAACCACCACAACCACATTTGGTGGCATGCTCAGTGGGCCCAGCGGCAGGGCCAGCATGGCATGCAGTACATGGCATTGAACCCTGGTCCCTGCACTTGCCTAATCAGGTGCTTAGTCCACTGAGCTGTCTCACCAACCTGGCTGTGGTACTTTTGTGGGGAGCTCTGGTGCTTATATTGAGCATTGCTTCCTGGCTCCAGTGCAGATCTGTCAGCCTACTGGCACAGATCCTTCATCCCACTGGCACAGACTTTCTAGCTTCCACCACTGACCTTTGGGGTTTTCCAGCACAGATCCATGAAGCAGACTTTGATGTGGTTCCTGTATCCAGTTGGACATGTGGCACTGCGATGGGCTTGAGGTCTTCAGCTGGACTCATGCAGGCCACTGCCGTGGGATCCAGACCCTCATTTGGATTCCTTGGATCTCTAGTGTATGGACAGATTTCCTGCATTTCTTTGTACTTGATTCTTTGGGTGACTACTATAAAATAATACTATAGGGGTGGAGAGATAGCTAGGTGGTTAAGTGCTTGCCTGGCAAGCGCAAGGACCCAGGTTTGATCCCTGATACAGCATGCCACGCAGGCCCTAGAACCCTGAGCACACAATGCCAGCCACTGAAAACAAAGCTTAGTGGCACACACCTGTAATCCCAGCTCTGGGGAGGCTGAGACAGGAGGATCACTATGAGTCTGAGCTGTGTAGCAAGACCCTGTACCAGATAAATAAATAAAAGATTAAAAAATAAAAAGTAAAATAAAATAATTCTATAAATTATATGCCCTGCATTAAATTGTTTCCCTTATAAACCCTGACTACAACAGAGGCCAATGGGAGAAGCAGCCATGCCACTCAGAAGAGTGACATCACAGCCTGTGCGCAAAACCAGGTTTTGGGGGTGGTCAGGCAGTTTCCACAGCGAACCGAGCAGGCAGAGCTCGGAGGGAAAGGATGCCTCCCATTGTAACACAGAGCGAAGGATGAGCACTCATTCTGTGCTCTCCCTGAAGCTTTCGAGGCCCTCAGCTGTAATTGGACCCTTGGAGTTCTTCCAGGTGGCCCTAAAAGCTTAAAATATACCTTTCCCTTTCTGTACACTGCCAGAGTGGGTTTGAGACAGTGATCCTCCTCTGTTGCCTAAAATTGAAAGGACTTTAACTAACACATTTGGGTTATATTTGGGTCACCTCCGGCTGCTTTAGTCAGACACAGCCAAGGAAGCAGAGCCAGCCTGGTGGCACCCCAGGAAGTGTGCATTAATCAGAGGCCCTAACAGATGGAGCATGGTTACCCACTCTCTTGCTCTCAAATATGCCTGTGATTCTGACCCAACAGGAAATAGGGCATGAGGCACTCTTCAGGATGGAGTGCTGAGGGCCAAGGAGTTCCTGTGGTGCTGCTCTCACTAAGGGGCTAGGTCTCCTCTAGTGCCACCTTGTGAGAAGCCTCCACCTCTGTCATTATTCAGAAAGAGAGCTGGCCACCTGGACTCTGTCAGGTGCATTCCGAAGGCCCACACCAGGTGGCCATCGGTGTCTTGCAGGCTGGAGAGCAGTAGGAGAGACAATAAGACAAACAAGCAGAGGACAGACTCTCCTAGGGGGTTACACATGGTACAGAAGAAAAGAACACTGTTTTGTGGCCAGATGAGTCTCTCTTGTCTCCTAGCCCTGCTGTCAATAATAAAAATTAGAATCAAAACAAGAAGTGCAGCTGCTGCTGCTCACAGTATTTGCTCACTTATTTTGTTACAGACACATCAGAGTCTCACAAGAGACTCCTACAGATGAGAACACCAAGACTCAGACCAGCTTCTTAGATCTCCACAGTCACCCAAGTTCTTGTGCGCTGCTGAATTTGTTACCCCTACCTTGCATGGCCACCAGACACACAGCAAGGAACTGAACATCTCCAAGCCCCAGAATCCTTGTGTGTTGAGCACACATCACATTGCAGGGAGACCGAAGGACATGACACAAAGCACCTGGCCCTTTGTAGATGTGCAGCCACCACTCATGGCCATCAATAGCATCCTCATTTCTCCCTAGACAACCAATAAATGTGGGACAGGACCTTAGTAGTAGTCATTTTATCGCCATAAGTAAGATCAAGGTCACAGTTTTGCTACTTGCTATTACCCCATGGAGCCTATCTAATCCTTTCATCAGAGCCTTTTGAATCCCCAGAAATCAGCTGGCCATCTGGTCAACAGGAGGCCAGCACCTGATTCCAACCATGGAATGTCAGCCTGTCCCATGAGATACGGGGCTAATCTCTCAATCAAAAAAAAAAAAAAAAAAAAAAACTCATAGTAGATAAATCTTGGAAACAGCCCATACACCCACTGATATGTAAATGAGTTAATAAAATATGGCTTCTATCCATAAGAGAGGACTACTCAGTCCTAAAGAAGGATAAACCTGAACCATTTGTAGCAAAGCACCTCAAGGTCCATAATGCTAGGTGAAGTATATTAGACACAGAAGGTTAAATATCCCATGGCTCCTCTTAATATGAGAAACTCCAAATATAAATAATTTAAAGAGCAAAGTACAAGACAGATGACAGGAAAGAAGGAGACAGACTGTGGAGGTGAAGGGGGATCTATAGAGAAGAGAGAGGGGAGGGCAGGGAAGGGAAGGCAAAATAAAAGTGACTAAGATGTGGTGTGTATGTGTGCCAATCCCTTAAAATGAATGCAATTATTATGTACTGCAAACAGATCCCAGAAACATCACCGTGCTGCAGCTCTGTGTGTTCACCATGCCTCTACTGTATCCCGCTCACTGTGTCTGTGTGCCTTATCCCCTTCCCACCCTGGTCTCCGTGTACTGGAGCCATTTCTCCTGCCCCTGTCTTCAGTCTAACACATGAACAGCTTGGCTGTTTAGTCCACCTTGCTGGGTCAATCCAATTCATCAGACTGACTTCTTGGCCTATATTGACTGAATGCTTCGACTCTGAAGTCCAGCCCAGACAAGCTGAGTGCGCAGTGTGCTCTACAGTGCATTTGGCTTGAGGACAAAACCATGCTGTTATCCCCCGCACCATGGGGCAAATCTGGTGTAGAGCAAAGGCAGTGCCTGAGGGGCAATCAGGCAACATCTCCACCCCCATGCTGGAAACACTGTTCCTTGGATCATGCGGTTGGTGGCAATGGGGCCCAGCAAGTCAAAGGATACCTTTGACACAGGCATCCTTAGCTAAATTCCTTACAATTACTTAAGAAGGGATTCTGAGCAGTTTGCTTTCAAGTGTGAAAGTTCTTCATTCAGACTGCAGAGTGGATGAGGTGGGGTCCTTGGCTCCACAAGCTGCCTCTGCACTTAGGCCCCCAGAACCCTCTGCTTCCTGGACAGCCTCAAAGAGTTCCCTGGGCCAGGAGGGTGGAGATCCGGCTTCTCAGAAAAGGCCTGCACAGTCCCAGCTGCAGCCTTCGCAAACTGGATGGGAGGCTGTCTGGGCAAGTCCAGAGGATCTCTGGGGGTTGGGCTGGCTCTAGCACTGTGAGACTGCAGGGCTCCAAGAGGTGCCATCAGCCAGATCCTTTACCCATCATGAACTTCATGTTGGTGGCCATCTGTGACCTTAAGGTTGGGTGTTCGATAGCATCTCAGGAGAAGTGTAGGGAAGTAGTCATTTAATGTTTCCAGGACAAAAAACAATATTAATAATAAAGGCACGATATCACAGGGAAAGCAGGAAGACCAGAGAGGGGAGTTTATCTGAACGTGTTTACCTTCTCCTGCCAAGCCTGGCAATTTCCAGGAGGGGCAAACAGAGGTTACTAGCCTTTTATGAGCGCTCAGGTGAATAAAGATTACTGGCTCCATCTAAGCCCATGAGGGAAAAGAAGTGTACTTCTTAACCAGGAAACTGCCACCCAGGTGGTGTCACATTCTGGAAGCATTAACCAGAAATTATACCAGGTACACTCTGTGCACAGAGCCAAGGTGGGGGAACACTATCCCTGCCCAAAAGAACACCTGGGTACCGAGGCAGACAGTGTGCAAAGACACATTCACAGTACAGACAGATAAGAATGCAATAGCAAAAGGATAGTCAGTGGCCGTCCCGATGGAGATGAAGGGTGGGTCATGCCTGTGGATTTGAGGAAGGCAGCTTCAGGGCAGACACAACTGACTTGGATTTGCAAGAGCAACATGGGCAGGAGGAAACTCAAAGCGAGGTACGTTCTAGATCAGTGGTTTGCAAATCTTGCTTTAGAAATAGCAGCCTTGGCTCGGCACAGAACCTTGATCGAAGATAAGCAAAGCTGCCCCATGAAGCAGAATGGGGCCCCTCTTCCACCTTATCTGCCTGACTTCTGCCATCACAGACTTACACACAGTGGTCCTCAAGGGGGTGTCCTGAGGAACTCCAGCACTGTACAAGCAGATAGGAAACCACCATGTTAATCAGTACAAATTCTGGAACTGCAGTGTCACAAGCCAGAACTGGAATGGCTGCAGAAAACTGTGTCTCCTTCACAGCTTCAGGCCAACCTGGAGCATCCATTTTTAGCTCTCGTAGTTGGATTTAATGGCTTTATTTTTCCTTTGGAAGGGTCTGAAGTCTCCTCCGTGAGCATCCCCTGAAAAATCATCTCTCTGTGTCTCTGTCTCTGTATCTGTCTCCATCTCTGTCTGTCTCTCTCTCTCCACACACACACACACACACACACACACACACACACACCCTCAAGCACCTGAAAATCAAGCTTCTCTCTTCTCCCCGCACTCTTCCTGAGTGCAAAGCCAAGATATTCTGTAGCACCCACCTACACTGGACAGTGTCCCAAGCTGACACAGACCTGACAGCACATGGTGACTACTGTGCCCACACTTGGTAAATTAACATACTCTTCCAACTCTCAGTTTATTAGTGTTCTAAACAATCTACAGTATTTCAGGGTTTTCTTTATTTGCCTGATTAGCATAACCCATGGTACTTCTTAAAAATTCTGGTTCCCACAGCTCTGATCATAACCCCATGTGTCATTTTTTTTCAATACTTGGGACGGAACCCCAGGCCTCACATGTGCTAGGCAAGTGCCCTACCACTGAGTTCCACCCCCCATCTTTTTGATTTTGGGATAGAGCCTTAGCTGATCAAGCTGACCTTCGACCCATGATCCTCCTGCCTCAGCCTCCTCAGAGCTGGAATTACAGGGCCAGGCCTCTCCTCCCAACTCCACATCTTTCCATTTCAAGTGGGATCTCTGGACCAGATTCATAGGTATCACCTGGGAACTTATCAGATGTACAGAATCCTGAGCCTCACCAGAATCTTCCTTTGATAAAATTCCAGGGTTCTTGCTCCTGAGTAGATTTGGGAAGCGCTGTTCTGTTTTTTCCTGAAGGGTGCTGCTGAGGAGGCTTAGCATAAGACATTTGTCTGTACTGCAGATCTGTCCTTCTCTTCAGGAATCTCCCTCCATGGCCAATCCAAGACCACCCAGTGTCATGGCCAGTAACTGATGAGAAGAGAAAAACAGAAATCTTGTTCAATGTGCCAAGTCACAGCTAATCCTGACAGAAGAAAAAGAAAAGGGGCTCCCTGCAAAGTCCATCTGAAGGAGGGGTTCTGGTGCCCTAGCCACATTTAAAATATTCAGGGGTCTTCTCAGTGTCCTGGGTTGCCATGAGCCCATTTGCATATGGGGTCTCAATGACCTTCACCTTATCCTGATCTAACCTGTTCCTGTAGCACTATTGTGTCCTTCAGATGCTGCTGCTCTTACCATAACTATTGGTGTCTGTGTTGATTTTATTTTATTTTTTTATTCACAGCCTCACTATATTACCCAGGCTGGCCTTGAATTCCTGGGTTTAAGAAATCCTCCTACATCAGCCTCCTGCATGTCCACAACTAGAGGTGTGTACCAGCAGACCCACTTCGGAGCTAGCAGGCTCTGTACATCGCAGATGCTTCCCTGGGAAGCCACCCAGTCAACAGGTGCCACCCTCCTCACCTGTGAGCACCTGCTTTTCACACAGCCCTCCTCCTTGCACCTGCCATCTGGAAGGTCTGATCAGAAAGATGCAGCAGTCCTGCTCATGCACACTACAAAGCCTCCCTTTGGGTTGTCACATTCTGTAGCTTTCCTGACCACAGGCTATGCTGAGAAAGGCCCGTGGGCTTCGCAGAGTTGAGCCTGCTTATGTGGCTCCCTCTTCCCTTATGGTAAATCCCGCCTCAGGAGGCTTCCGGACCTTGGTGAACAGATTTCCAGCAGTCAACTGGACATGCCTCAGTCTCAGTGTGGGACACAAGTTGAGCTCAAATCTGGCTCCTATAGGAATTGTGTTTGGTGCCATATAAAGCCACGGAGCCCACATTGTGTTCTAGGCTCATCATGCAATTGAAATTCAAAATAAGGCCTTCCCTGATAGGCCTTATTATTCAGAAAATGAGTTTCATAGCAGGGAAGCATCTTGCCCAGGGACATAATGTTCAACACAAGGTCCTTCCCAGGCACTGTTCAGTGTCTGTGCCAGCCAATGCCTGCTCAAGAGAACATACATAAGTTGTGAATATGAGCACAAGCCATGTCACCAGTTTGGGGATAAACAGGGACACACATTTAAAATAAACTTTCATCAGATCCTGTACCCCTAGATTTTCAAGATATCTGGGTTCCCTCCGACCCATTGCATCAAAGCTTTGCCGAACTACCCACCCTGGCCATTCCTCTTACTGCCACAGCTAAATACAGGCTGTTCTCTCTGGGTTTTGACAGTATCCCCACCATGACCAGAAACTTTGTCACATGTATGTCACACACACACACACACACACACACACACACACACACACATTTTGAAAGACACATACCCAAGACATCAACCACAGTGATTTCTGAATGAGTGAGGGTTTGCTTGATTTTATTTTTCAACCAGTTTCTATATTATCAGTTTCAGAATTTCACTCTTTTCTTCAATTTAATCCTTCACTGAAGGGTAACATGCATATGAAAAGCACATATCTCTGAAGTACAGAGCTCACGGTGTGTCCACAAACTAAGCAAATCCCTTATCAAGACCCTGGGAATGATCAGTTCTAAGAAGTGCCTTTTGAGTTCCCCTTTGATCTCCAAGGTCAACCCAGAGGTCACCAAGAGCCTGACTTACTTATATCACCAGACATGAGCTTTTTTTTGCCTGCATACCTGTAAGCTGATGGCTTTGTGTCCAGCTTCTTTCCACCTTCATTACTCAAAGGAGATTCTTCCAGACTATGTACCTTTCATCACTTTTCACTGCTTTAGAAAGCATAGATAAGGGAACACAAAGATTCTTAATAGAAATAGTAGCAAGGGAAGTCTGTATTTTCACCCACCAGTCTCTGAACACCAGCAGATCTGCCATTGCAGGGCAGGAGGCAGGACACACTCTACCAAAGCATAAGTTCAAATCCCGGCTCTGCCGCTCCTCTCTCCATGGAATGTTTGAGCCTTAGTTTCTTCATCCGTAAAATGGAGATCTTCTCAACTCCCAGAATTTGATGCTGGTGGCCTCCTCCTGATCCCCAGAGATCCTCTGATCACTTCTCCTCTGCTCTCTCATGAGCCTTGTGACCTGGTTTCGTGTGTGCTTGAGTTACTAGAGCCACCTTTCAGGTACAAACAGACAGCCTTGGCCTCTGGGAGTTCATCTGGGTGGTCCCCAGCAGGGGCAGCAGAAGTCCAGCTGCTCTGCATGGGGAGAGGGGGGCAGATGAGGTGTACCCCACAATGCCCGCTCTCACTGTCTCTCCCTCTATTCTTTGCTCATTTCCCCAGAAGCTTTACTTTAATAAGTCACATGTGTATCAACAATAATATTATACTTACATAGAAGAATACCCTTATTCTTGGGAGGTACACGTGGAAGATTTGAAGAGTCATTAATATACTATATATATATATGCATATATCTGAAATATGTATATGAATCAAGCAAATGTGAAAAGACATAAACAGGTGGGCTCCAGGAAAAGGTTGTAAGTTTTCACTTTGGTATTCTTTCAATTTTCTGTATGTTTAAAAACCCCAAAGATTAGGGGAAAGGCAAATCTAAGGAAGATGGCTTTGTTCAGGCAGAGACCCAATATAGATGCTTTACATCTCCAAGCTGGAAATGGTATCTGTGGAATTCATTTTTTATTAAGATAAAAGGTAACTCGTTAGCATATGGGAAGGAGATAAAGAGATAGAGGGAGAGGGAAAGAGGGGAAGAGGAAGAGGAAATGAAAGGAATGTACATGGGCCACTCCCCATGAAGAGCATAATCCATGGGTATTGCAAACATGTATTAATAAAAAGAATAACAAAGTATTTTTAAAGTCACAAGACTGGCCAAATAGCTCAGCAGATTAAAGCAGCTGCAATCAGGCATAGGGATCAGGCGTTCAACTCCTGGGGCCTGCTGTGCCAGCCCCACTCCTGGGGCAGGCTGAGATGACAATTGAGCATGATGGCACGCACAGGTAATCCCAGCACTTGGGAGGCTGTCAACAGGAAGATCACTACAAGTCCGATCTAATAGTGAAACCCTGAACACCCTGTAGACCCTTGCCTAAAATACAAAACATAAACAAATAAAGTCACAGGTATAAGAATTCCCTTACATGCAAGGTCTACTTCTAGGGAACCTGGCTTCATAGACCCTGAAGGTTGCTGTACAGTGAGCTTCAACAGCTGTGCATAATGTGCCCCGCATCTTAGAATCTCACACCTGCTGAACTCCATCCTGTGTGGGTGGCAGGCTGCCCTGTGTGGCTATATGCCTTGTATCATAAACTCCCCGGGGCTGGGAGGAGCCATAAACCTACTGGACTCCTGGAGTCCTGAATTACCTGCCTGCTCCTATCTCTCTCTAAAGAGCATTACAGCAGCTTCTAAATAAATAACCAGGGACACAGGCAGCCACTGCCGCCCACCACAGCCTTACTGCGCCACAATCAGAACAGCCATCTCCATCTCAAATGGAAACAGAGCTGTGGGGAGCGGATATTAAAGGCTCTGGCTGCTGTGATTGTCCCCACATGGGAGCCAGATTCCTCGATTGCGCTAAGCAGCATTTGTATCCTCCGTGTCCCCACTCAGGCTGGCAAGGAGGAGGGCTCATCCTGGGGCAGGAATGGGCAAACCTAAGTGCATCGTTAGTTCTCAACATCCTCCTGCACCCCCAAACAGACATATCACAAAACGGCAAGCATAGCTGCTGTGGGATTATCCTTTCTTTTGAAAAGACAATTTATTGTATTTGAATAATCCATGGGATTGCTGCAGATCCTACAACAAGACTTTCAGCTTATTCCCCTTGACAGGAAAGGATCACAGGGACATGTACAAACAAGCAGCAGTTGTTTAATAGGCATCGTGGGGCCCAGGCACAGCTCTCAATATTAAAGTCTTTGGAAGAGGTGTCCCCACCTTGACTGACAGGTGGCCCCAGGAAGGTACAGGTTCACCTCAGCCTTGCTGCTGGGAGGCATGGTGCTGAGATTAAATTCAGGAAAAACTTCTGGTTGATTGGGCCTTCCTCAGGTGTCTGCTTCTGATCCTGTTTTCTTAAGCAGAGCCATTGCCAGGAATTCAGATGTGCTCATTTCCCCGATTTTACCACAAAGTGGGTAGCTTAAAACAATATCAATCATTCTCCCACAGTTCTGCAGGCCAAAATCTTTCATATGTCCTCTTAACTTCTAGGGATAGCCAGGGACCCTTGATGGTGTTGTTCAGCAGCTGTATCATCCCGGGTCTGCTTCCGTTCTCACACAACTTCCCTGTGTGTGTCTTCCTGTCACTCTCCCTCCTCATTCTTCCCTCACCTAGCATAAAGTCCTCAGCATATGCAAGCTTGATGTCGTCCAACTAATTATACCCACAAATAAATTTACATTCCTAGATACTGAGGGTTCCAGCTCCAGCACTGCCTTTGGGAGGACACAATCCAGCACAACAGAACAGACACACACACAACGTCACAACACAATGCAGCTCTTAATAGAGGTAAAGCAGCCAGAAACTCCATTTCTAAGCAAGGAGATTCAGAGAGATAGTGATAGACTTTATCTCTTCCCCTACAGAGGAACATCAAAGTGGGTCTCCAAACTTTGACCCTCGGTTTTCACCTCCTTTTTTATTCACCTGCTGCCAAGGGAGTGATCCCAAAAGAAGAAACCAGGTCAGCACTGTACTGAGACAAGAATCAAGATGACATAGAAGAAAGAGATCAATTTTCTAGTGTGGCACCCACTACACTGAAGCATTTGGGGAGAAAACACCCCAAGAGTCTGTTCTGGTTAAGATGCTACTTTTATAAAGCACCTCTCATTTGCAAGCAAAAAAAAATCAACACTAGATGACTTTAGCCAGAAGAGAGTCTGCACATAGCTCACACAATATCTGGGAAGGTTGAAGGATGGGCATCTCTCAGGGCTAGGAACAAGATGTCTGAGAGACATTCAAGATAGTTAGAATGAGTCTGGTGTAGACACTAGTGCCCTGAGTGTCCTCACCTCTGGCCACCCACAGGCCTTGGACATCACTACTCCTGCCCTTCATGCTTCCAGCAAGAATTCTCTGATTGTTCAGGCCATCAGTTCCAAAGTCATTCCTTGACCTTGAGCTTAGAATATTCATCTAAGAACTAGCCACAAGGGAGACTGGGAAAGTATAGATTTAGCAATTTTTTAGCTTTAAAAGACAAAGAGACAGCTACTGCCTCTTACAGGAAGTCATATGCCAAGGAGTTCCACAAATGCATAAAGGAGGTTTAACTGTTGGACAAACAATGGAAAATAGCCCTCAGGGAAGATCCATCCTGTTTATCAAAAGTTAAGATAGGGGTTCCTGGGGCCAAAATGATTTAAAAGTGTCCAGGGGCATACAGATGGGTATAGATTAGGGATTGCCATGGTTACAGATGGGGGTGGGGTGGCTAACAGCACACGACTTCTCTTTAACGTGATGAAAATGACCTGTAATTAGGGTGGTGGTGCTTGCATAGTTTTATGGATATACTCTGATTTTTATGTATCAAAAGGGTGAGCCTTATGAATTATATTTCAGTATAAGAAAATGAGAATAAAAGGGTGTTATGACTTAGAGGCAGAATACTATTCAGAACTGTCATGCAGACTGAAAGCGCCAGAAACAGCCTCTCTTGAGTTCTTTGGAAGAAGGTAGAAAAAAAGGACACTTTAACATGACAATGGTGTCAGAATCCCTCAAGCAGGCCTACTTTATCAACAATCAAAAGCAGGAATATGTTCAAACTGTGAAAGCACCTGAAGGTGGTCCTGGGTCAGCATGAGCTCCTACCTTGGATTTAATCCTTCCTTCCTCTGATGCTGAGGCTTTGCATAAAGCCATAGCAGTAAACGGTGTGGGTGAAGCAACCATCCTTGACATTCTGAAGAAGAGAAATGATGCCCAGCATCAACAGATCGCAGCAGCCTACCTCCAGGAAAAGGGAAGCCGCTGGATGAAGCTCTGAAGAAAGCCCTCACAGGTCATCTAGAAGAAGTGGTTTTAGCTCTGCTGAACACTCCTGCTCCATTTGATGCAGATGAGCTCTGTGTGGTCATGAAGGGTCTTGGAACTAATGAAGACAACCTTGTTGAAATTTTGGCATCAAGAAAGAAGAGAGAAATTTGAGAAGTTAATATAGTCTGCAGAGATGAACTGAAGAGAGATTTGGCCAAAGACATCACCGCAGACACATCTGGAGATTTCTAGAAGGCTCTGCTTTCTTTCTCTAAGGGTGACTTGATGTGAGGATCTTTGTGTGAATGACAACTTGGTGGACACAGATGCCAGGGCCCTATGTGAAGCCTGAGAGAGGAGAAAGGGGATAGATGTGAATGTGTTCAACACCGTTCTGACCACCCACAGCTACCCCATCTTTGTAGAGTGTTCCAGAGATACACCAAGTACAGTAAGCACGACATGAGCAAGGCTCTGGACCTGGGGCTGAAAGGTGACATTGAAAGGAACCTCACAGCTGTCGTGAGATGTACCACAAGCACACCTGCCTTCTTTGCTGAGAAGCTTCGTGAGGCAATGAAGGATGCTGGAACCTGTCATAAGATGCTCATCCAGATCATAGTCTCTTGCTCAGAAATTGACACGAATGACATCAAAATGTACTAGCAGAAGATGTATGGGAGCTCTCTGTGCCAAACCATTCTGGATGAAAAGGGAGATTATGAAAAAATTTTGGTGGATCTCTGTGGAGGAAGCTAATCATTCCTTTGAAGCTCTCAAATACTCTGAACAGAAGATTTCTGAGCCACAGTTTTTCATTCTTCAACACTGGTTTAACTAGGAAGGTTTGTTGAACAGGTCTGCAGAAGCTATCTGCTTTCTGAAAAATAGTACAGCTTATAAATTTTTCTTTATATCACAACTTTGTATAATGGAGATAAATTTGCTTTTAAAATATGTTTTCAGAAATCATAAGGCCCCATATGCAAGTTGTTTTATTGCCTAAGAAAGATGTTTAAATAGCTAAAAATAAAAAATGATGTGACAAAAAAAATTGTCATGCACTCAGAGGTGGAACTTATAGAAGGTGATCGGACCATAGTGATGCTACTCTTATCAGTAGACTCATTCACCAATGATTTCAGCAGCTGACTTTCTGTTAGGACATGGGGCTGATGAGAGGCAGATCACTGGGGACATGACCTGGAAGGACCTGTCCCCCCCCCATTCGCTTCTCCCTTCTCTCTCTGCTTTCTGGCCACTATGACCTGAGCAGCTCTCCTCCATCCAGGCCCTTCCACCATGCTATTCCTGCCTTGGGGCCAGCTGACTATGGACTAAATCTTCTACAAATCATGAGCCAAACCATACCTCTCCTTTAAAGTGTGGATGTCAGTTATGTGCTTCATTGGCAAGAAAAATGATTGAGACCCTGGAGGATTCACACCCCTTGTTGTGGTTTGTGTGTAGGTGCCCCCCGCAAAGCCTCATGCAGTCACTGGGAAAGGTTTCTAGGGTATGTGATTAATTCATGATCCAATGCTGGGATTGTGGATGTAAGTGTTACACCCACCCCGGAGGCGGACAGTCTAAATATAATATAAGGGAGAGAGGCTTGCTCTGCCACTGCTGCCTCTCCCTTTGCTCTTTGCTGTTTTTGCTGCCCTGTGCCAAGTGCCACTCTGCCTTGGAGCTGGCCCGTTATGAACTAAAACCTCCACTAACTGTGAGCTAAATAAACCTTTTCTTCCTTAATTTTGGGTGTTGGGTATTTTTATCCCAGCAATAAGAGAAAAGTAGCCAAGACACCCCTCCAGTTTACAGAAGGAAGAGAAGGCTTTCACTACCACATGATGGACAGGGGTATGTCCATAGAACATTGGGGTATGTGCACCATAACAATGCAATCTGATGGACAGACATGTTGGTCTCCTGGAATGCAGCCAAGAGGTCAAGTATGCCAGTATTTCTAAACATCCTATTATTTTGGTACCAGGAATTGTACTCAGGACTTTCTGCTTGCCAGGCAGGTACTTGTGTCACTGAGCTATACCCCCAGCCTCTCATTTTTGTTCAGAATGCCTCTGTCTCTACTCTAGAGAGATGCACATTCTATGCTACTTCTGCTCAGAATCACAGAGTGGCAAGGTCTTGTGCTGACTGGTTTTCTTTAGGAAATGTAAATTAAAAAACAAACAAACAAACAAACAAACAAAAAAAAAAGCACCTCATTTGGAGGCAGTAGGAGGCAAGAACTACAGAACTTGAGAACTAGAATATAGGTTACACCCCAGGGACCCAGGCCCTGGACCAAGCCAGGGGCTGTCCATGGAATGTTTGTCAGTTGTGTGGAGTGGATTATTATCCCCTTCTACAGATGAGAAAGGTGAGCCATGGAGTAAGCATGTGTTTGGCATCTGGGCAGACTAACTTCAGAGCCCACACCTTCCATGAAGGATGTAACATCCAAAAGATTAATGGAGATAGAGATGAGTAGGGAGGGGTGAAGGCCAGGGAGATGGCTCAGTGGAATAAGTACTTCCCTGGCAAGCACAAGGGTCTGAGTTCAATCCCTGGTTCTGCCAAAAAAAAAAAAAAAAAAAAAAAAAAAAAGACTTCCTATCCTTCCTATAAAAAAAAGCCGGGCATGGTGGCGCATGCCTGTAATCCCAGCACTTGGGAGGCTGAGGCAGGAGGATTGTTGTGAGTTCGAGACCAGCCTGAGCTACAAAGTGAGCTTAAGGCCAGCCTGAACTGCATGGTGAGACCCTGTCTCAAAAAGACAAAAAA
>PVKA01040400.1:0-18789 GCA_004027165.1 Ctenomys sociabilis | reverse complement strand
TCTCTTCTCTTCTCTTCTCTTCTCTTCTCTTCTCTTCTCTTCTCTTCTCTTCTCTTCTCTTCTCTTCTCTTCTCTTCTCTTCTCTCTCCTCTCTTCTCCTCTCCCTTTCTTTCCTCTCACCTTCCCTTGTCTCCCCTCTCCTTTCCTCATCTCTCCTTCCTTCATCTCCCTTCTTCTCTCCCTTCTTCTTTCTTTATCCTACCTCCCTTTCCCTTCTCCACTCCCTAGTCCTCCTTCTCATTTAAACAACTTCATATTTCACAATGCATGTTATATAAGCATATGCATGGTGAGGTTCTCAGTTATATAGGTGGCAGAATTCACTCTAGGTAAGTCAAAGGAGATTCATTAACTGGTAGATTTCTCCCAGAACCTATGAGAAGGCGTGAGAGAGACAAACCTCAGTGATCCTTCCAGGAAAGATTCCTAGAAATTCATCCAAGAGCAGTTCAGCCCATGAAATGTGTACCCATCCCTTGGCCCCTTTGTCACATAAATAATTGAGGTGCTTCTCATTGAGAGACTTGGTGGTAGGGCAAGCTAGGACATGCAGATCTTACAGTCTTCCTTGGGAAGGGTGGGACAGTACATCAGGTAACTATCAAACTGAGAAAGAGCTCCTTAGAGATTTGGGGAAGTAACACAAATGCCCTCTCCACAGACACAAATCATGAATTTTGAGTATTTCACTACAATATAGTTGATTTAAGGCAATGTTAGGTGTGTATTCCAATGTCCTATTTTGAGATTAGAGGAAAAGCACAAAATAATTTATGCACAGTAGAAATTATAACTAAAATGAGAATCCAGAGGCAACTGACTCTAAAATCCTCTGACTTTCCAGACAGCTGGTTTTCTGGTCAGTTGTACTGAACAGAATTTTATTTCCCTGTTTTTTTTTTTGTGATGGTCTTGTAAAAAAATGCAGTGATCACTGAGATATTCAGTTGTTAATGCAGATGATTTTAATCATGAGAGTCAGAATGCTTTGGAAATGTTTGCTAAAATATGTAAAGGGAATTACTTTCATTAGAAGACCTAGAAATGAGAAATGAAGAAAATGCTATGTTCCCTCCCCACAGAGAACCTGTGACTGGGAACATACAAAGTGGAGAAGGGGCAGGGCGGGCAATGGAGTCGGGACCATGGGTCCCTGACACTTGCATAGGCTTTTATGGGGAAGTTGTGTTAATGGCTTTAATCACTTCCAAAGAAGTCCAGTTCTGCCCCGAGAAAGTTTGAACTTTTATCAAGTGCTAGTGTCTTCAGGAGACAGCATGGGAGAAATGTAAACCAGGCCCAAGGAAGGTGCCGAGTCTGCTTTGCCTCATATATTTTTTTTTCCACTAAGATATAAGTGAGATCTTTCTATAAAGACAAAAATGGTTCCATGAGAATTGCCATAGTAGACCAGAGGTCTTTTACATTTCAGGCGATGCATTTGTATTGGAAACACATGTTGGAAGCCAAAGCAATTTTCTTTGCAGACAATGAATCTTACAACTGGTTTGAACAGGTTTCTAAAAACTCAAATGCTTTGCTAGTCGTCATACGTGGTAGGGACTAGAAAAATGACAAAAAGAAAAGCAAAACAGGCAAAGGCGAGATGACGAGAAACACAGGAATGAAGCGGAAGTAGTTAGAAAGCTGGAAAAAAATATTCAGGGGCATAGAAAGGCTTCAAAGGCTAGTGGACGTTATTGCTTGGGAAATTTTGATGACTGTCACTAGAAATCTACTGGAAGGAAAATTTTATCATTTTTCAAAATGATCCATCATTTGATAGTTCATCATTCTGTTATAAAGAAAAGACAGCTGCTCTGGGGGAAAGGCACTTGTGGGTGATGTGGAATGAGGGATCCCCTCACCACTGTTTTTGCCTGCATCCAACAACCATCAAGGCAGTATTTTTAAACAAAAGCGGAAAGTTGTTATGATCTTCCCTGTCAAACCAATTTGAACCGGGCTGCAGGACTTTGCATTTTATTTTTTAAATTAGTTGTTCCTGTCTCTTTGGTGTTTGTCCACAGGCCGCTCCTGCTGCGTGAAAAAGACGTGCCGTGGGATGCCTTTACTGCGCGTGATACTATCTTCTTTCTCAAATAAACAGTCCTGTGCAGCCTTGTTCCCAGGCTCCAAACCGAAGTGCGACTTCCTGCCCTTGTGGGAGGGTTATGTGCAGCTTTGTGAATGAATGAAACAGCTTCTTCTTTGAGTCTCAATAATTTTGGTCAACAAGGGAGCAGATTTCTTCTTTTGACTGTCCCGGTCGTGTTCTGGCTGTATTGGCTTTCTTATTGCTTTTGTCTTTGTCGCTTAGGTCTTCTTTTGATATTAGCTCTTGGAATTATAAACTCCAAATTCATGAGCAAGAGCGGACATGGATACTCTCTACTCTTCTTCTAGAAATGGAAGAAACAGGATGGTTGAGAAATAGAAGGACTTATTCAAGGCCATGCCTCCAGTGAGAGGTCTGTGGGCTTCCACCAGTACATTCCTCCTCTGTCCCCAGTGGCAGAGAGAGACCAAAATCAAGAGGTGGGGCCGTTTCTTCCCTAGTAAGCATATCAGACATCTGCACTGAGTCACAAATGCTTTAATTTATAAAATTAATGTTGACTCCACAGTAGGACAGTGTAACAATATGGTTTAAATTTAGTGATCCTTTCTTAGCATTGGCCTGGCAACAATGACTTTGTTCATAGCAGTGGTCGATTCTAGGGCCTTTGCATACAGCTATGTCACCAACTCTATTTATTTAATTCATTAATTATAGTATTTTTGATGCAGGGCCTTGCTATACAGTTCCAACTCATAGTAATCCTCCTGTCTCAGCCTCCCCAGTGCATGGCAAACCAGGGTTCTTGGGCCAGCATGGCCTGCGGTATTGGGATCAGACTTGTGCCAGGCAGGTGGTTATGCTGCCGAGCTATTTCTCTAGCCACCCGACTCTTTTTGTTATGCATTACTGAGACAGGGCCTCACTAAGTCCGTAAGTTACCTGGACTGTCCTCAAACTCGCAGCCTCCCACAGTGCTGGGATTAAAGGTGTGCACCATTACACTCAGTGAGATTGATCATTTTTATAAAGTAAGAGCTACAGAATTCCCTAGAAATTTACATTAGACGAACTGGAACACAAGTCTTCACTTGAAATCTAAAAAAAGCTTTAGAGGTGCTTTCAGGATAATTCCCCACGATGGAGAAATTTGGGGATATTTCTTCATATTGAGCTTTGCAGCTACCCTTCCACAGGGAAAAGACAGGAATTTATGACCTCTTTGCATCCCCTTGGGTATTATTTTGTTTGTTTTTTCAATAGATAAATCAGGGTTGCATGAAATAATGGAGTGACAAATAGAAAAGCAGTGAAGAGGAGGAGAAAGGATTACGAGTCATTGGTTCAGTGCAAAAGGCTGGGTAGGCATCACATCTCCTTTCTTTGCAGTTTGCATGCCCCATAATTTACTGAAAGTTGTAGATTATCATGGTGCTAAGAATTCCATCATCATGACAAGGCCCATGTGAAAGCCTGATATTATAACTAGACTCAGCTGTAACCACCTCTGATTGATGGGAGCTCCCTGGACATCCTTTGTGCCAGCTTTGTATCTGGAAAGGTTTTCATGTTGAGATTCTTCCAAAATACAAAGGCTAGGTGACTTCATCTGTTATCTATTTATGTGACGCTGTGATATGAGTTTTCTCTTCTACAGGGTGTGACAGTGTGTGTAGCACCACAGGACAGCAGGGGGCCCAATGCCATGTGGTACAGTGCCACTCATGAACACAGAATTGTTGTCTTTCTAAGTGGCAAATGCAGTTTCAGTGCTAAAGAATCTGCTCTGCTCATTGTTCTGGATGGAAATCGCATGTTGTCATCAAGACATCCAAGATGGTATTGGAATCAGCAGCCATACTGCCTGTACTGGTGCATCTGTCAATGTTCAGGCCTTTCTGGGGGTTCTTGACACCATCTGAGCCTCTTTCTGTTTTCTTCATCATTCTGTGTCTTGTAATAGTCCTGTTACTAAATGCGCACCACTGAGCTTTTCCTGTGTAGCCTGCCCACCCACCCTTGCATGGGGAAGCAGGCATTGTGGCATGAGCCCCTTTGCTAGGTGAGATCAGGGCCACATTTTCTGTTTCTGCAAGGTGCCCATCGTGAAGATCTGCTGCTAACACAGGGGCAGAGGTCCCGTGCCTGAAAACTCACAGAAAAGGAATCTTTATGGATTCTCTATCTTATTTGCCTACCATGTTTGATGCCTTGGGTTTGATCCTTTGCAAGGCTAAAAACATGCAGAAGAAAATGTTTGGTACAGTATGTTATGACTTGAATAACTTCAAGGAGTTACTTTTGTGGACTTCTATGTTACTGCCTTTTACTTTATCCTGTATAGGACAATGACTTTAATCTGATAACAACCTAAGAGCATGGACTGGGCTGGGGATGTAGCTCAGTGGTAGAGCACGGGCCTAGCACACAGGAAGACCTGAGTTCAAAACCCAGCTCCATCGAAGGAGGAAAAGAAGATAAATTGATTCCTTACCTATACTTTCTTAGAGGGAAAGATTGGCATAAGGAGATAAAAGACCAAACGGGAAACTTTGGTACAAAAGTACAAGATTAGTGAGGTTGTTTATATCAGGAAGAGAGGACAACACCTTTGTGTCAAAGAACTTGGTTAGTGTCTTTGAGTACAATCAGTCTCTTGCCTGGTAAATATATTTAGGGAGAAGTGCATTTAGATGCCAACTTTACACTTTTATTCTTCAAACTGTAATACAGCACATTTTGGGTTTCAGTATATTGCATTTTAAAACTAATGATGCATTCATTCTAGAGCAAATCTTATTTCTAAGCCCTAATTTAATAGAATTAAACTCTAAGCTGAATTGGTTTTATGAGATAAAACTCTGAAGTTGATAACCACATTTAGGAATGGTTCAGGTATTGAGTTTCTAATTTGCTTTCTGAGCATGGAAATCCCTCAGATAATCAATATTGACTACCTTTAATTGGTAGGAAGGGCTCTTGCTGAGGTTTCTATCTTTTGCTGAAGGGATTTCATCTGCACATGGGTTTTCTGTGCTGCTCTCTGATTGGTGGCAATGAAGAACACTGGGCTTGAGTTTATTTTAAGTTGGACATTTGTTCCTGACCAGTTGACCACTACCGTATTCACCTCTGTTCCAACAACAGTGCGGCATAGTTTCTCGTGTGCCTGACAGAGTTCCTGGGCTTACTTTAGCATTCCTTGAGGACAGTAAATACAGTGTTTGTTGCAGATATTGTTTTTATTTGGTGAGGGGAGAGGGCATGCTGGTAGCGATAAGATCAAGAGCTTCCAAGGGGTGGGAACATTCCTGGCTGTGGTCTGACTATAAAATCACTGCTGATACTTCTGGAGATGGAAATCCCACTAATTGTTAAATGAAGTATTCACAGATGCTGCAGGCATTTGGGAGTGGATTGCTTTAAACCCATTAAAAATCAGATGTTGCCTAATTTGGGTGTAGAAATGTATTTTAAATGTGAACTTGAAATACAGGCAGCTGTGTAGTTTTCTTGTGGAACAGAGGATCCATTAACCTCATCCTTGGTCCAAATTGTCTAAGAAAGGATTTTTTTTTCCTTGACATCCTGAGGGAATGTTACTTAAAGGAATTAACTTTGAATACTATGGGACTGCTACCATTTGCAACCTCATTTTTCTCCTATAGAGTGATTTAAACATTCTAATTATTTCTTTTTTCAAGGTGTTTCATGTAAAAAGTTTTTTCAAAATTATCAAATAAAATACAAAACTAAATAAAAATAACCTGTAATCTTACCACTTGCACATAGTCACTGCTAACATTACAGAGTACTTACTTATCCTCCTTTTTGCCCCATGCATACACATATGCTTTTGTACAGTTTATGCAAAAAGGATCAAAACTTTCAGACTGCTAGGGCTGGGCAGATAGCTCAGCAGACCAAGTGCCTGCTTAGGGGACAGGAGAGGGAGGGTTCAGTCCACCTGGCTGTGCAGCCCCCACCCCCAAGGCCCTCTGAGCCAGCAGTGGAGACCTGGTGTGGTGGCACAGGCCTGCAATCTCTGCTGTGGGGAGGCTGAAAACATGAGACTCACTGGGTGTCCAAGCTGCATAAAGAGACCCTTATACCAAACACATTAGAAAAAAAAATTCAGACTGCTTTGTCAACTGACTTTTAACTTTAACTTTGCATTGGAAACACTTCCTCATGTGATTAAATACACTTTTCCAATGTGAATTTTTAGTGGTGTCATAGTCCAGATGCACCATGATTTATTTAACTCATTTCCTTATTGCTGGGCATTTATTTTCTTCCAAATCTCTTGGTGTTACACAGAATATCATGATAGATGGTCTTGAACATTAATCTCATAAGACACTTTTAAAATACATACTACTGTTTCATATGTATGGAAAATCTGGCTCCCAATCCCCATACTTTTTGATTTTTTTTTTTCTGTATGTTCTCTGACTTATTTTTTCCATTTCAAAAATTCTTCTCATTATGATGAAATGTTTTATACATTTAGGTTATTTGTGAAGTTCAGTTTAGTTCTATGCTCTAGTAAATTCTTTCAAAGCTTCTTATATTTGTTTACAGATGGCTAAACCTGTGTGCTTTATTCTCATCTATAAATTTGCATTAATTTTAAGGTGTGTGTGCCAAAGGTGAACTAATTCTAAATTCAAGGAGAGCTTCAGCACTTGTTTAAAGTTCCTACTTCTGTGTGATATCAGTAGCTTTGGGAGATGCTGCCATGGGCTCCCCCCCCCCCCATCACACCCTTGCCATTCATGGCTGAGGGAAGTTGGCTTCTTCTCTCATAGTTCAAAAAGGCCACAGAAGGTGAAATCCAGCCTCATTGGCTGGAAAGTAAATCGTGGATCTGGCACATTTCAATGCAAGTAAATTACATTTTGTCAGCTTCATTGCCCTGAATTTCACGGGCAAATGTGGGACATTGAATGGCTGGCATTTGACAATAAAAAAAAAAGAGACTAACGCCTTATTAATGCAAACAATCTCCAATCCAAATGGCTGCAAGCAAAGAGTGGGTGTTTTTCAGTGGAGACTACTGCTTTTTTTTCTTGTGCTCATGTTAATTTCTCAGAAAAAATTAAGGAACCACATTCTTTTTTGCTTTGCTCTATGCTGGACTAGAAACATCCATGATTTTCCTTGGAAAGACATTGACTCAGGGAGGCTTGTGGAATGAGGAGAACTGAGGGCCTCAGTTGTTCTCAAGGGCCATGTATGTGCTCAGCAGGATTCAGTAAACCTCTTTCTGCATGGGGCGACCTGCCTCCAATAATGGCAGCATCCTTGTAGCCACTTCCCTCATCAACTTCCTGAAAAAAAATTCAGTAGAACATCTAGGCACAGATATAGCATGGTAGCATTTTATATCATTTGCCTAGAACAGCCAGAGGTCTTTGATTGCCTTCTGGAAATACAAGCATTGGGTTCATGTTTTGGGTGGAGAGAGGAAGAGCAAAATAGATTTTTCACATTTAATTCAGCAAGTTTAGTATTTGGCCATTACCTTTTTTTCCCCCATAATTTTACTGAAAAACAAATAGCAATGAGACAGTTTCAAATCAAATTAGTAGAACAGATGCAATAATTAATATATTGCATATTGTTTCATACTGGTTTTTTGTTGTACAAGGTGCATACATCATACTCTATCTACAAACTTTTACATCAGATGCCTCTATTCAATGAATTAAGAGGATGTAGCTGTACACCTATTTTTTTAAAGCTGAATTATAGTTTCAATAATTAATACTTTTTACATTGTTATCTTCCTAGTGGTTATCAATAGTATAAGGACCAGACAAGATATCCAGTGCAAACACTATTAGTGCAAATCTTTCTTCTCATGGAATTACGTGAAAGTACTGCATATTTATCCTAACTCTACTGATTATACAGACACAGAATGGTCCTTCCTTTGTATCCCCTTTATTGTATAGTCCTGTCAGAGATGGGTATTCTATTGTCATTCAATTATTATAGGTGCTTGAATTTAGCGAAACAATACAACACAGTCCAACAGTCCACAATAGAAGTGGGTTATCCGAAGAAGTTGTTGACTATAGCCATTTATACTTCAGTGTATTATTCTGGCTTTATTTTATATACCTTATTTTTATACTTTTCTGCTGGATGGTTAAGACTGAGATAAAGCAAGACCTATATAATAAAAAAATGTAACTTTTGTATTTGATGAGGTGAGTCAAGTCCCCTCAGTGTTTATCCTAACCCTGTACCTCACTCTGGAGATTCTTTGTCAGTGTCAGCCATGTGGATGAGTCACGGCCATTGCTTGACCAGTTTGCTCTCTGTGAAAGCCTGAAAGTTTTCTCTCCATTTGACTGTCCTTTGGCACACTATAGATCATCAATCACATTCTTCTGTGGCTCCATAGTCTCCTTGATCAGAAAATTTGGGGCACAACTGAGTTCCATGATGTTACAGTACAGATTCTCCTATGTCCTGAGTCTTCACTGACCTTGAAAAGCTAGGGCCAAAATGTTGGCTGATTTGCAGTCCTTCCCTTTCTCCAATTTTAGATCTGCAAACTTAGGTTGTTAACCATCCAGAAGAGAAGATGATTATTACCCTGCAACATATGCAGTTCAGTTTACCCTAACTATCTGTCTAATTCCTTTTTCTTCTTGATTTCTTATACTAGGGAGACTATATGATATTTGCACATGTGTGTCTGGTTTATTTCATTTATGAGTATATGTTCAAGTGGGATCCACTTCAATATAAATGCTTCAACTTTATCATTCTTTATAGCTGAGTAATACTCCATTGCATAAAAATAACACATCTTTTTCAACCATTCCTTATGTGATGGGCATCTTGGTTGTTTCCAAGATTTTGCTGTCACAAATTGTGCTGCTATAAACATAGGTACACATATATCACTGTGGTATGATGTTTTCGGGTACTCTGGGAAAATTCCAAGTAGAAGGATAGCTGGCTTGAATGGGATTTCCAGTTCTAGTTTTGTGAGGAGTCTCCACATTGATCTCCACAATGGTTGTACCAGTCTACATTCCCACCAGCAGTGGAGAAGTGTTCCCTTTTCCCCACATCCTCTCCAACATTTGTTGTTCGTTGATTTCTGTATGTTAGCCATTCTTTCTGGAGTGAGATGGTATCTCAGTGTTGTTTTTATTTGCATTTCACGGATGACTAGTGATGTGAGCATGTTTTCATATATTTATTCACTTCTTTAATTTCATCCTCTGAGAAGTATACATTCATCTCAGATGCCCATTTCTGGATTGAGTCTTTAAATTTGAGGGCCATAATGTATCTTAGTTCTTTATATATTCTAGACAACAGACCTTTGCCTGATTGCTTATTAGTTAGGAGTTTTTCAAAATTTGAGGGTTGTCTTTTCACTTTGTTGATAATTTCTTTTGACGTGCAAAAACTTCTCACTAAGAGTTCGTCTCAGTTGTTAATTCTTTCAAGTGTTTCCCATGTGAATACATGTTTGTTCATGAACTCTTTTTCTATCCTTATGTCTTCAAGTGTTTCTCCTACTTTCTATTCCAGGAGATTGAGTGTTTCTAGGAGCAAAAGTCAGATCTAGCTGCAGTTTTATATATTAATCTCTGTGGCCATATTGCCATCCATAATAGGAAAAAATGTGTATTTTAATAATATTGTTTAACTATCCATCTCAAGGAGAATCTGAGACACTAAAAGTTTTAGAAAGTTTACCTGTGTTGGCCCTATGCCAATTGAGTTTGCGGCTTGCCATTGCAGAGTAGCTGTTTTATCCACTTGAACATGTACTTTGACTCTATTAAAAAATCACATATATAGCACAGTAAGTCATGCTGTGGGCATACATTTGTGTATGCTGCTTTGCGTTCAACCAGAAGGCCCTGGGAGGGTGTGATGTTCAATGTCAAGGTCAGAGGCTCGGTGCTATGGTGTTGACATGGCAGAGTGTGGAAACTGGTGACCAATTCTAAAGCATCTGACAGTAGGAGATCCTATGGGACACTGGGAAGCTTCTTCAGTCTTATTATAAGCTATGATCTCCCAAAGCATCATCCAGCCAGTCACATGGAGGTAACACTTTGACCTTGAATTTTTTTTGTTTCTGTTTCTGTTTTTGTTTTTGTTTTGTTTTTGATGCTTCCTGCCAAATTGAGGACCCAGTGAGTCTTCCTGAGGAAGCCATCAGCACTAGAAAGGGACAGTGATGTGTCACAAGGGTAATGATAGCCAGTATCATCTGGCAGAGAGAGCACAGGGCTAGTACAATGCACATTCAAGCACACATTTTTATACCAGTTAGTTTGTACCATCTTCTTTACACTTTTGGTAAGATATATAGACAATCTAACTTACTTGGTCATGAAAATTAAGAAAAAGAAAAACAATCAGTGACTTGTCACAGAAATAATAGAAAAGCAAAAGAAATGGTAAATGGTGCAGACTGAAGAATGCATTTCATCACGAAGACACTAAGGACAACTACCCTGGAAGAGAGCAGGAGTCACACGTCTATAGCTATGTGGGAGCTCGGTGCACCATGAGCAGCATGCGCAGAAGAGAGCATGCCATATGCGTGAGGTGTTTTCACTAAGCGGACATGACAGCTCTGAGCAAAACCTGGAACAAAGGAAGCTGCTGTTGTCCCTGGATTAACCTGGCAACTGCATTTCTGGGCAATCCTTATATATGGTCACTGAGCATTGAGAGGCTTGTGTTTATATGTAAGGTATCTGGGCTCTGGGCTCAGGTAATAGTTATTTTTGTGAGGGTTTGAGTGTAGCATTAGGAAGTCATGCAGGGGGTCGATGGGACAATTTGTGGTATGAGTGTTGTGGGTTTAGCATCCCTGGTTGGGTCACTAAATATTCATTAGTGTCCTCATCTCTTCCATCAGTGTAACCTCATAAGTACCAAAAGAGGGAACTATGGTGGAAGGTGATAGCAGGAAAAAGAATGTGGGGAACACAGGTCTAAGGATGACTGCAGTTTTCTAAGTCTCTATGGTGTCAAATTCACATATAAGATAAATCAGTTTAATCCACATATTGATGCACTTTGATACAACGGAGAAATCCTGTCATCACAAGGTTTCAGTAGCCCTTCACTTTTAGCTTCTTAGGTCCCTCTGAAGACACCTTTTTGAAGTAATTTTAAAAATATATGCCACATTTTGAAAGTTTAGTGTGTAACAAGCCCTGTGTCAGGAAGTTTTAAAATATCATTTTATGTAAAAACCCCACCTATAACTTTTGAAGATGTTATTTCATCCCTTTAGCAAATGAGAAAGTAGAGACTTAAAGAGGCCAAAGAACTTAGAATCTCAGCAACATTTCCCACTGTTAGATTTCAGACTCATATTTCACCTAGACTCTGTCTGCCTGCCTGCCCCAGATGTCACAAAATCAGCACCACAATAAGAAAACTTTGGAAGTACAGTTGGGGGCTTTCCTCTCTTCCTCCAATTCGCTGCTGGAATTGTCCTAAAAGGTGATTTAGAAGTGCTTCACCTGTGGCTGAGTCTGGTAGAACATTCAGGCTTTTAATTCTCTGACAGTCTAGGTGCTGTTGAAGGTTTCACTGTGTTCCTTGTTCTAGTGGTTCATTTATCCCCCTGTAGTGAATTTTATATCTTCATCCATGATTCAGGCTCTTTATAGAAAAAAATAGTTTGCAACCATGTTTTGACAGCAAGAAGACAGACTGTAACTTGAAAGTGAAGATGTTGTGGTTGTTGATAATTGTGCTTAATCATAATATGTTCCAATAAAGGGAAAGTTTTGAAGGAAGAAAAAAAAATAAGAAGAAAAGATAAGATCACAGGGGTGGCATAGAACTCTGAGGGTTTTGCCCAGTGGGTCACGGCTGCCAGCGTGTCCCATGGTCTGACAGGATGATTGCCGTAACTCCTGGAGAGACCCTGGTGATAATGTTCCACTCAAGTTCCCTGGGTTCCCTTTTACTGGTTGGATGCCCATCAGCTGTTGCAGAGGAGGCTGCTGCTCTTTTCCAGAACCTTCTCCAGATGTTTGGCTTAGGGTGAATAGAGAGGCATTTTGCTGGAAGTACTGAGTGTTCCAGTTCCTCTGCCACAGCCCAGAGTGACCTTGTGGACACAACGCCTTGAGAAGCATCTGCAGGCAGCTCATGAAAGCCTTGTTTCTTTTCTTGGGGCAGGTAGGGCTATTTATGCCCTGTGGGCTGGGATGGAATCTAGCTTTCGCCTGAAGTCACATTTCTGGTGGCCCTTTTTTTTTCGTGTCCTTCTTTTTCCAGGGGGTTCTTAGTCTGGGACTCTGGTGCACAAGAATCTCCATTTTGGGCTCATTTCTGCAAAATCAGACATGAGTCAGACACACTTTTCAGAAGGACATCTTGTAGATGCTCACCCAGATCCAGGAAACCAGGTTTTCAAAATAAGGGCCATTTGCCTGAGTACTTCTCTGTCTAAGCTTTTGATGTGAGCATGTTATATACACATCTTCTCTTCAAAAGATCTTCTCTAGTTCGCTTAAGATTGCACACCCACTTGGTCAGCAGCGGCCAGCTTAGTAACCGACAGAGATGAGGAATGACTTTGAAAGCCGTGGCCTACACAGTGCTATGCTGCTTCTCAGCTTTCTCATCCCAGGCATAGTAAAGAGAAACCAGACCACAAGAACTATTTGACTCTTTAAAAAATAAGAGAGCTGTCTTGACGGATTAAGGAAATAGCTTGGGTTTTAGCAAATCTAGCATGTTGACAAAGCCACTCACCTTTCATTGAGGACAGAACAGGAAAAAGTACACTGACTGTCTGATGCAAGTTTGTTGGCAGACTGCTGTTCACGTTTTATTAATCTGAGAGCATTGCCCTGTATAGGATCAAGCCCAACCTGTTAACAGGAGGGTTTGTTATCTTTTTAAATTTTAAATTAGCAGCTCAGGTGAAGACATAAGAAACTGGTTTTTCCAGTGTGCGGTCCAGGAAAGAATCAACTCATGGGCTATCAGTATTGGTTTATAAAGAGAAATTGCAATAGGTACGGAGGCTGAGTCAACATGAAGTGAGCTACCCTGGTGATAGATGTGTATTTCAGCTTTGAGGAGCAGATTTTACAACAGCATGAGAATAGGTTGTAGGGTTATAGGATGTGTGCTTTAATAGCAGGAGTTAATGTAAAAATGTATTAGGACTTGAACTGATTTCATACACTGTGTGGTTACTAAGACAATGAGTGTAAAGCTTAGATCATATTAAGAGGCACAATGTCTGAAGCATGGGAGGTGATAGTCTCACTCTACTGAGTATTGATGAGCTAAATCTGCATCTGGCAATTTTTAAAATGGCATTCGTAAAAGCATAGTATATTTAAGAGTTGCTGAGAACAGCGATGTATGTGCAAAGCAAATTAAGGATGGGATCAGACTGTTTAATGTTTAACTACAGAAGACAAAAATTATGGATTTCAAGTCTTGGAGGGAGTATGACCTGGAAGTAAAATTAACTGTAGGATGAGTTGCTCCCAAAGGCTAACAGTACATATGGCTAGCAGGATTTCAGAAGAGATGGAAGATTCTACAGTATAAGGAACAGCTTTTATGTCACTTTATTGGTATGAAAAATGAGGTGCATTACTTGGTGGATATAAGTTAACTTCTTATTTGATTTTTTAGAAAAATTCACTTATTTTTATTTTATTTTTTTGAGATGAAGGTAAGATGCATTTATAGGCACAGCCAAAATAGTGACCTCAGCTTTGGTGACAATATTTCTTGAAAAGTGTATATACGGGCCAGGGAGATGGCTCAGTGGAATAAGCGCTTCCCTGGCAAGTGCAAGGGCCTGAGTTCAATTCCTGGTTGTGAAAAAAAAAAAAGAAAGAAAGAAAAAGGTGTATGAACAAGAATGATAGGAAGTGCTAATATGTCTATTTCATTTAACTTTTATATTTTTAATTTTTTATTAATTTATTTATTTGGTACAGGGTCTCACTACACAGCTCAGACTCATAGTGATCCTCTTGTCCCAGCACTGGGATTACAGGTATGCACCACCATTCTCAGTTTTAGTGGCTGTCATGGCGCACTGGGGCTTATGGGTCCCTCATGGCATGCGATATGGGGTGTCAAATCTCAGCCCTTGCGCTTGCCAGGCAGATGTTTAGACCACTGAGCTATCTCCTCAGACCTTAACTCTTTATTTGAAATCCTTGGAAGTAGAAGTGTTTAGGATTTCAAGTTTTGAAATATTTTCATAACAAACCTGAGGTTATGGTAAAGATAAGACCCATGTCTAAACATAAAATTCGGTTATGCTTCATGTGCTATGGTGTGATTTTATGTCATAGTTCTACTATTTTTGTGCATGCAACGAAGCACTGTGGTGTTGTTTTCTACATGTGGAATTGTGTCAGCACTGAAAAACCGTCAGATGTTAGCATGGTTTGGGTTTTTCGATTAAGGCGGCTCAATCTGGTCCTACTGAGCTCTAAGTCGGTGACACTGAAGCTGGTAACTGATCATCAGGACATTATCAAGGAAACTAACGCATCCAAGGCGTCAGCTCAGATGGACTCTAAGGTGCTTTCTAGCTATTAAGCTATGATTTTAAAACTTTCTTCTGTCTGTCATACACACCCGTGTTCCATTTATATGAGCTTTATACTGAATTCTAGCATTTGGATTTCTGCAGTGATGGAATCCCTTTGACGTTCTAGAATTGAGGGCTTCTCCCGGTTATGTGACCTTGGACTATGGCTTGCAGGGTATCCCTGCATGCAAGGGTATCCCGGATGCTTCCCTCTGGGGGATGTGCTGCGGAAAGGCTGCTGCCCCGGACTCGCCATTTCTTATTTTTGTCTGCTGGGGATCTGGTAGCGTTGCCCTCCTTTCCTAACAGTTCTGACCTTGTGTTTAGGCTTTAGCACAGACAACTGCAAAAAATCAGGCAGTTACTATGAAATTACTGAATATCCCTCATGGAGTCTGCTCTCTGCTGGTCAAGAATGTTTGGTTCTGAGTTCAGCATGATCCTGTCTGTGCTGCGCAACAGGGACCAGCTCCAGCTGCTATTTAGGCAAACACCATAAAGTCTGTAGAAATAAAGTGTACTGTTCTCTTGGGTCTCCTGAGACTGCTAATAACGACGAAGATGATGCAGTGATGCCTCAGTTCATAAACACTTTTGTGCGCAAACAATTTGATTTGCAAATAGCATCTGGCAAAATTTTGTTTTTGTATGCACATTTTGCATCTGGCAAAAGACACGACAGTGGCTATCTTTCCTCCCAAGAATGTGAATATGGCCCTTTTTTTCCCAGAATCATGGAACAAATTACATTCGTCAGCTGAGGTACCACTGTGTTTCAAGTAGATATGCTAGATATGGATGTTACTTACATATATTTAATCTTTATACATTGTGCAAAGCAATTTTGGTTAGTTCCATATGACAGATGAGTAAACTGAGGACACCAGAAGCTAACTAACTTACTGAAGTTCTCTTTATTACTGAAGTGTGGTTGTAGGATCCCACTTTAGTTTATGATCTCCAGTCACACTCTCGACCCTCAGCACTGCAGTGGGTTCAATCCATGTGCCATAAGCTAGTCATTTTCCATACAAGATCTGCCAGTGATGCCATCTCTGGGGACAAATTGAATCCACTTAGGAAACATCTTTTTAGTGTCATGCTAAAATTCTTGTGACAGGAGCTGTGGTGTCTGGAGTGGCCTTTAAAATCCCAAAGTCTTTGAGAATCAACAAGATGGCAATGAAGAAACAAAGGTGCAGGGTGGGGATGATGGTGTTTTGAAAAAATGACTCTATGATCAAAAAGTATCTGATCAGAAAGTTTCATTAGAGAGGTCAGCTTCCTGATGGTTGGGATAGGGAAACTGGAGGGCTAAGTCTTGCTTCCTGGCTGAAGTTGCCTTTTATTTTTGTTAAAAACATATCTTTTCAAACTAGTAATATGAATGTGTATTAACTGGACATATTGCTTTATTTTGCTTTGACATTGCCTTATATTTAATTTGTGTCTATATCATACTTTGAAGTCCTACCCGAAGGTGTTTTCTCTGCATGTTGAAAGGTGTAGGTTGAGAGGAGAGGCCCTGGTTTCTGCCTCAGACCTCTCACCATTTCCTATGAACAAGTGAGTAGCAAGAGGGCACCCAGACATTTAGCTGACTGCTGAGGAATCTGAGGCCTGTGCTTATTCATGCATATTTACAAGGTAATTAGTTGTCCATTCATTCATTAGCGTGTTTATAGGGCTACTTGCAAAGACTCAATTGCAGCTTGGAGGAGAGAGACAGCCAAGGAGGGCCTCAGGGGAACACTTGGATTAAACAGAGTCACAGCTTGACATGTGGATCCTACCAGTCCCCAAACCAGAACTAGTTTAGTAGCTCAAATGCGACCTGTCAGTCACTGGGAAATGAGGTCCTTAGTTGGCTTAGTCATGATTCACATTCAAAAGTCAGGCAGAGGCGCAGAGATGATAGACATTTTCTGTCTTTTAAGCTTTCCCTGTCCAGGCAGCAATTTCAATATTTCCTTTCCCCCTTTTCTCTTTAACTGTTATTTAGTTTGAGATATACTTTGCATGTGATCAAAATCACCTCTGGCCAACAAGCCTGGGTATGTTGGTGCCAGACACATGAGTGGTAACTTCCACCACCACCCCGCGCAGGCCAGTTTCGATGAATTTAAAAATTCATCGATGTAGGCACTGTTTACATCTTTTCCTAAACCAACTGCCTGGGTCCGAGTGAGGTGTGTCTGTCTTTGCGGAATGGGAGAAGATGATATCTATTTTTTTCCTTTTTTGTATTTTAGGGAAGGGTCTACAGGGTGTTTAGGGTCTCATTAGTAGATTGGATTCTTAGTGATCTGCCTGTTTACAGCCTCCCAAGAACTGGGATTGCAGGTGTGTACCACCACGCCCAGTCTCAGTTGCCATCTCAGAGTGCCCTGGGAGCGGGGCCAGCATGGCAGGCCCAGAGATCGAACCCCTAGCCCCTGTACCTGCTTGCAGGTACTTTAGTCCACTGAGCTATTTGGCCAGCCCTGAGAAGATGATATCTCGAGAGAACTGTTTTCATTTGTGGTGATATAGGTGGTAGCAAGAGAACTACCAGAGTAAATCATTCTCCTGTGGATAATCAGTGTGGGGCTGGGTGTCCAGTGTTATGAAGCTCCTTCCCTTTTGGCCTGCAAACTGGAGACAATGCATAATGAATGATGTTTTCCTCACTGGTGGTTTGGTGTGAATTCCTGCCCATCCAGTGAGCTCCTGAGGGGCTGGGCAGAGCCGCGCACTGGCATCCCCCATACTGCATGCTGAACAGCCCAGGACCTGGCTCCTCCCTCACTGCTTTGCCTCCCCAGGAGCTCCTCTGGACTGTCAAAGAAAGGCTGCTTATAGAACCTGTGCTTCTGAAAATCGGTCACTGCATTGGATTGGAGAGAAAACACATCTAGCTCCACAAATCCCCCCTGTGCCTTGGTTTTCTCTGGGTTTGGATCGTCCTACATCGTGCTGCCTGCAGCATGTATGTGTTTCCAGAGCTCGAGCTTTTACTCTTTGAAAGCTGCTACAAACCCACCTCTTTCAGGAAACCTTCACTCACAGGAGCCTTTTAGATGAGTATAGAGGCTGCTTGTGAAAATGGGGAGCTCCTACAATGCCTCACTCCTTCATGGCTTATGTGGTGACCCAGTCATCGGTCGCCGATGTACTCTCTCGTCCACGCTCAGAGGCGGCAGGAGGTGGACTTGGGACTCTACCTTTACAGTTGGAGCTCAGGCTACTCCAATCTGCATCGGGTGCAGCTATCTGATCTATAGCTGTGATGGATCTAATCTGTATCTAACATGGGGATCAATTTATCTATCATTTATCTGCCTAATCCAATATCTGTTATCTCTGTCATTTGTCTTTCTATCATGTTTATCTACTACATGTCCTTCTATCTACTGTCTGCCTAACCTATTATCTATCATTTCTGCCATCTATCTTTCTGTCACACCCTTCTACCTTCTTCTTGTCAGTCTGTCCATCCTTGGAAACATTATTATCTCAGAATCTCAGTCTCCTCATCTATGAAATGGGGTTAATAATAATGTCTCACAGGGATTTTAGAGGATTAAACAGTGTAATGTGTATGTGTGAGCTGTATTTAGAATAATTCCCATCACATAGCACAAGAACTTTCAGTGTCTTCATGTTTTTATGCCCTCCTTTTTGCTCCTTTCTTCCATCTCCTGTTCAAGCAAGGCTGTGCTTCCTCCTTTGGACTTTCCTCTATGTAGATGAAGTATGGGAAGGGAAACAGCTGTTCTGTTCTATCCTTTCCTCTGCCTCTCTTCCTCTTGCCCGGATCTGATATGCAAGAGTTCTAGCACATCTTGGAGCCCTCTTTTCTGTTTGTGCTTCACTGCTTTTTATTTTCCTATCTTTGCTACTTTGATGCCTGCATCTCTGATTACGTCGCTGTTAACGTCCTATTGCTATGATGAAATGCCTGAGAAAATTAACTTAAAGGAGGAAAGGTTTACTTTGGCTCACAGTTTCAGGCCCTGCTCAGCTGGCTTCATTGGTTTTAGGTCTGTGGGCAGGAAGGAACATCATGGCGGAAGGGCCAGGCGGAGGGAAGCTGCTCACCTCATGGCAGTCTAGGAGCAAAGAGAGGGAGAGAGAGAGAGAGAGAGAGAGAGAGAGAGAGAGA
>PVKA01040399.1:0-18790 GCA_004027165.1 Ctenomys sociabilis | reverse complement strand
AAAGCACGGAACCCTCTTCTGATGAGAAAGCACGGAGCCCTCTCTTCTGATGAGAAAGCGCGGAGCCCTCTTCTGATGAGAGAGCACGGAGCCCTCTTCTGATGAGAAAGCACGGAGCCCTCTTCTGATGAGAGAGCACGGAGCCCTCTTCTGATGAGAAAGCACGGAGCCCTCTTCTGATGAGAAGGAACCAAGAGCAGGAGGAGGGGGAGAGACTCCAGCAGCTCCAGTGCACTTGTTTCTGCACTTGGGAGGTCGAGTATCACATGACAACTCTCCACCTAATAGCTTGGCCACCTAGCTTGTCTCAGGTGCCCAGTGTTCTTGAGTCTAGAGCAGCTTGCTTATGTGATGTACCTCAGGCGCTGTGTCCCGGAGGCTGGCCTCACAGATCTCCAGCTTCAGCTGCTCCTCAGAGCCAGGATAATGGGGCACACTCTACAGAGGATCAAGGATACATGCCATTGCTGCCATGTTGTTGAGTCAGGCCAGGCCCAGCTCAGGACCCACTCTCCTCCAAAAATGCTGCAAGGTATTACCAGGCATATCCAATCATCTCTGCAGGAGGGAACCTTGGCACAGAGTTGGATAGACCAGGCAAAATCTGAGAAGGGCCCATGCTGGGGGAGAAGAGTGTGCCCAGACACCCTTTCAAGATGTAGTTCAGTGAAGTGCACATTAGAACTAGTGTGTGGCAATGACTGCCACAGCAGCTACTGTTAGGTCTGAGAAGCCCACCGCGTGAAGAAAGACTCCAAGAGACGTCCTCTCATGCAAAAGCAAGGGGATTTTATTTTCCATGCATGCATGGGGCTCCCTGAACGCGCAGGAACAGAGAGGCCCCGAGCTGACCGTGGGCTGGGTTTTAAGCCCGAAGACAAAGGGAGGAGGGGTGTTGTAAGCGCGGTTACAGAATGGCATTGGTTAGTTTAGGTTGACCTTTAAAATAATTGGTGGGTTTGAGAATATATGACTTTTTTTTTTTTTTTTTTTTTTTTGGCGGAACCAGGGATTGAACTCAGGCCCTTGTGCTTGCCAGGGAAGCACTTATTCCACTGAGCCATCTCCCCGGCCCCTGAGAATATATGACTTTTTAAAGAAACTAAGAGGGGTAGGCCATAGGGCAACTATTAGTTAACTCTGTGGTTTTAGCTGTTTCCTGAGAATGGCTGGGTCAAAGTGACTTATTTTATAAGAATGTTCCCAGGCTGGAGATTAAATGTTTTTCCCAGGTAGGCCTGAGGTTTTTGTGTTCTCTTTGTTTTAAAAACATAGATAATGTAAGCTCTATGGCCCTAAGCAGACATAACATTAGGCAGTAATCTGTACGAGCTGACATGGTTTTTTTTTTTGTTTGTTTGTTTTTTTTTTTTGTCTTTTTGAGACAGGGTCTCACTATGCAGTTCAGGCTGGCCTTAAGCTCACTTTGTAGCTCAGGCTGGTCTCGAACTCACAACAATCCTCCTGCCTCAGCCTCCCGAGTGCTGGGATTACAGGCATGCGCCACCATGCCCGGCTGACATGGTTTGTTGATGTACTAAGGCGACGCATACAGAACAGGATGGCGGTGTAACCTCATGTATGCTCTTAGAAATTATTTGGGCTTTACACTACCACTCCCTCAGTCAGGGAAAACAGAAAGGTCATGAAGAAAGCAACGAGACCCTTTCTTGGTGTGCATCTCCAGGAGTTTCTGAAGCAGTGAGTCCAAAATGCCAGTGTGGTGCTCACTGGGTGGCAGGCGCAGAGGGTTGGAGATGGTGGTGGTGGTGGTACCGGCCCTGGGCTGTGGGGGATCGGGCGGCCATGGCCAGCCACCGGGCACTTTTTGGCAGAGAACTGACTCCCCATTCTCTCCTCCCTTGGCCATGGTGGGCGTGGCGGTGTGTGCCTGCAGTTCCAGCTACCAGGCGGTTGAGGAGGGGGGATCACGTGAGCCCAGAGACCCCTCCCACTGGGCCTCTTGGAGTCCATTTGGCAGCAAGCGCTCCCTTGGCCCCACAGGACGCCGGCCATCTGGCCCAGGCTTGCCTATCCTCGGGTCAGTATCTCCATTTCAACGTGAGGCTACAGGAGGTTGCTGCAGAAATAGGGCAGCGGAAGGCCGGCCCTACGGAAGATGTGCTGCCCGGAGCGAGACCTTACGCAGACCTCTGAGGCAACCCACTCCTAGTGAGCCACACGAGCGAGGAAACTGGACGAAGGGGGCATGGGCCAGGGCGCTCGAAGCAGACTCCAGTCCAAGCTTCTAGTACCTTCCAGGGCTCCCAGAGCCGTAGCCTCAGCTCCTTGCTAGATTACAGGGCAAGTCTGTCCCCAGGTTCCTCTTTCACAAAAGTCTGAGATTATAGTGCTATGTTTGCTCTTTAGCAGTGCAAATAAGGAATATAAAAAGGCCACTGGGGCAATTGGGAGCCGTAAAAAATGTTTAAAATTCTTAAAAACTTGTCAAGACGTCAAACTTAATCTCATAAATGTTCAATACCAGTCCAAAATATGTTAGGTTTTACAGAGGGGATCCCACAAATGCTGTTAGAAGTAAGAGAAAGTCTGAGAGGACACAAGGTAGAGAGGCGACTGAGCCAGAGGCCAAGTGAAAGGAAATAGTGGGTCAGTGATGTAGCGCAGAGGTCCAAAGCGCCTGCTTTGGCAAGCTCAGGCAAACACGGGGACCGTGGTTCAGGCCCGCACACCACACGCTGCGCCAGTCTCATCCCAGGGCAGGTGAGCCAGCCACCGAAGAAGATGGCACGCAGTTGCTCAAATTCTTAGAGTGATGTAATTAATATAATATAATATACAACAAACATTATGACTAAAAATTTTCTTCCTTCTGATCCTTATTACCGCAGATCTACATTAATTAACCTACAAAAGTTTCTGACTACTCTATTTATGCATACAAACTTTTGAAAATTATAAAAGAGGGCTTGAGAGATGGCTCAGCGGAATAAGTGCTTCCCTCGCAAGCACAAGGGCCTGAGTTCAATCCCCAGTTCTGAAAAAAAAATTGTAAAAGAGTTAATACAATTCAACATGGCCAAATAAATCTGAGGACCCTCTGTGTTTATAAACGAATTGTTTTCTGGGTGTTTTTTTATCTGCCTGTCTGTCCAATCTATAACAGGTTACTGTTAGGCATGAACCACACAATCAGACCAGGAACTGGGACACAAAATTTACTGGAGGTAGGAGCAAGCACACTGGCTGTGTAGTGGACCAAGACAGACTCAAACAAAGGGGACAGCAGATTTCATAGGGCTCTCAGGGGAGGATGATCTTGGGGTGGAACAGCTGATTGCAGGTGGGGGTCATTTTTCTTCTTTTCAATGGTCTGGCTCATTGTATGGGGCCAAGAGGAAGTGAACTGAGGCCGGGTACAGAACCAGCAGTGTCTGGGGCACAGTACCTGGGAAACCTGCAGTCTTGACCTGTCATTCCAGACTCTATTTGATAGAAAAAGGGAGAAGAGATCATCGGCTACTTCCTGCTGGCCAGGGGTGTCGTCGGGCTGTGAGTCTGCAGAGCAGACCGGGCAGTACGGGTTGTGGGTGTATTCTTAAGGAAGAAGGCATCTTGAAACTTTGGGGAAAAAAAGAACGTTGAGTCTGTGTATATGATGAAATTAGGGATCAGTCACTGGAGTGCACTGAGGTGTAAGGGAAGGCAAGGAAAGACCGAGGCACATACAGAAGCAGCTGTGTGTCTGTCTTATGTTGTTGGCCTGGAGCTGGGTTGAATGAAGTGAGTTTGGTGTAAGAGAGCCAGTGGAGTTTCCTTGGGAACATGTAAGGTTGTGGGAAGAGGGGAGCTGTAAAAGAGATACCAACGAGCCGGGCGTGGTGGCGCATGCCTGTAATCCCAGCACCCGGGAGGCTGAGGCTGGAGGATTGTTGTGAGTTCGAGACCAGCTTGAGCTACAAAGTGAGCTTAAGGCCAGCCTGAACTGCATGGTGAGACCCTGCCTCAAAAAAGACAAAAAAAAAAAAAAAAAAAAAGAGATACCAACGGCTAAAGGCTTTTGACAAGGGGGCAGGTGTGTGTGTTCTGGGTACGGCTGGGATGGCTGTGAGATCAGGCCTTAGAGTGGGTGTGCACAGCCCACACTTGAGGCTGGTGGTCTGGTCAGGAGAGGCCCTGAGGGGAAGGAGGCTAACAGGACGACAGTCCATGCCCCTGTAGAACCGAGTGCTAGCTGGCTCATTTAGGGTAAGAAGACTGAAGAGGCAGCGAATGATGGCCTGTCAGCCCCTCTGATGTTTGGGGGCTATTGGGTATTCGGGAATGCAGGGAAAGGCTGGGGATCTATGAGGCACACTAGTGCAAGACCAGCACGCGTGGCACGTGTGGGACTGGAAGTGTCTCGGGGTACGTGGTTGACAAGGGAAGAGGGAGGGAGGAGCTGGCTGTGCACTGAGGTTGGGTTTGTAGGATGAGCACTGTGGGGAAAGAGGTGAGAGAGACGTTGAGCTTTTGGGTGAGATCTCTGCATGGGAGGTGAAGTAGGCTGGGCTTGTGGGGAAGTTGTGAGGGATTCTGAAGATGCCGCCCAAAGGAAAGGGGGGGCAGCCTCAGGGAGGGACGGTGCCGACAAGAAGGCTCAGGGCCCCAGAGGTGGCAGCAATGCGGCAAAGGCCAGTGCATTCTATGTGAAAAACACAGCAAAGTTATGGAAGCCATGGAAAAGTTAAAGTCTGGGATGAGGTTCAGTGAAGTGGCCGCACAGTACAGTGAAGATAAAGCCAGGCACGGGTGACTTGGGTGGGTGCCCAGAGGCCCCATGCAGGGCCATTTCAAGAAGCAGCATTTGCGTTGCCTGTGCGTGGAATGGATAAGCCTGTGTTTACAGACCCACCGATTAAGACGAAGTGTGGATTCATATCATTCTGGTTGAAGGGAGAAAATAAAATTATGTGAAAGATTAAAAAAAGGAAATCATGAGTGAACGGCAGCGTCTGGAGTCAGCCGGGAGTGGGCCGTCGGAAGGTGTCATGTAGGTTGGCCATCAGCACCCACTGTGGAGACTGCAGATCTAATACACAGACTTTAGACTCAGGAAGAACAGCATATGTGATGTGCGTGTCAACAGGGAAAGAACTTTTTTACCTGAGATGTCCGGCAAGACGTGGGACTCTGACAAGATACCTCGATGTGGGTCATGGACCCCAAGCTCTGTTGCTCCTCTTCGCAGCAGGCTCGCGCCCAGTGTCCCTCTTCGTAGCACTTGGAACCTTACATTGAAGAGCTCTGGTGGCAACATTGTGTAAGGTCAGCATTACCTGGCTAAGGTCCTGCGTTGATGGGGGTCCCAAGGGTCACTGACGAAAGGTGGCACTGTGTACAGTTAATTTTGGTCTCTGTTATTGAAGGCATGCAAGTCAGGTTAAGTAAGTTCTCCTGTGGGGTGTGAGGGATGAAAGCTGTCCTTTTAGCTTCTCAGGAGCAAATTAGGATACAAAGTAGGTCAGGAGAATCTGCGTCCATATTAGAACTCGCTCACCAGAATTTTATGAGCATCAATCACGTTGACATATAAAGTGCGACCAGATAACTGTCATTTCTTATCAACCATGGACATTGTCGCAGCTCAGTTCCTGTAGAATGTTAACAGACAGTAAAAAAACTTGTACAGAGAACATCTGACATCAACAGTCATACATAACAACATACAAATATATACACGGGACACACGTGAACATCTGTACAAATGCAGAGCGCACTCAAATACATTTCTGAGCAGGTTAAATTATGATGACCTTTTAAGTTATGAGAGACTAGTCAGAACGTTTGTAGGTCATTTAGCAGAGATCTCTTATAAGAATCTGAAAAATGCAAAAACTTCTTAATTATAGTTACCAAGTTTGAGCAGGAGCAAGCAGACTGAGCAGGGTGTAAGGGTCAGGCACAGTGCAGCAGGGGAGCACGGGCAGCTGGCGAGTCGCGGACTCGCAGGCTGGCAAGAGCGCTATGAAGGGAGGGCGGAAGCTGGGACTTAGGGTCTCTGTTGTGGCTGTAACGGGAGGCTGACTTTCTGCAGAGGTGGCTGAGGGACAGGGTGCGTGAGGGTTAGCAGCAGGCTCAACTGGAAGGAACAGGATCAGTGGGCTGTTCTCCTGCCCTCGGCTGGACAGCAGTGAGGGGCACACACTGTTTGGGAGGGCATGTGCTATTAGGGTTGTGTGTGTGTGTGTGTGTGTGTGTGTGTGTGTGTGTGTGTGTAACCAGGGCTTGAACTCGGGCCCTTGCACTTGCCAGGGAAGTGCTAATTCCACTGAGCCATCTCCCCAGGCCCACCATTAGTGTTTTTGCATCACACTTTGTCCCAAAGTGAGAAACCTGCAGGAAAAAAGAGACTTTGGTTGCAACTTGGGCAGGGAATGTGAGGAATGCAGTGGGGCTGCACAGGCAGCTGGGAGGTGGGGGAGGGGAGCAGAGGGAAGGAAGCCATCTCCTCAGCCCTGCAGGCGGAGAGGTCGGAAGGTGGGCAGCATGTGTCACAAGAGGAGCTGCTGCTGTGTGCGGATGGTGGCAGCCGCAGTGGGGGCAGCACCTCTGGAGGCTGCAGCTCTGTGGGCTTCGGGTGTGGGGCAGGCAGGACACAGAGGAGTTTGAGTTATTTCCCACTGCAGTGACCAAAGTTATCTAAATCAATGCCGGTGTCATAATCAAGGGCTTCTGCGTGGGGTGGGGGGTGGGCAGACAGACGCATTGTCCAGTTTGTATTGTGGCCAGGGTGTTTGGCAGAGACACACTAGGCATTTGATTTGCGGTCAGTGAAGCCTAAGGGGCCTCTAAGGACAGACTTAAGACAGTCTAGGACAGAAAAACAGTTCTGAGAGGGAGTTGAAGAGGAGCTTCCCCTGGTGGAAGAGACAGAGCAGGGAGAGGGAAGGCAAAAGGAGGCTGAAGGTGATGGTTGTGTTGCAGGAGTCCTACGGGGACGTGGGGCCAAAAGCCTCCCAGAAGGCATCCCCCGTCAGAGAGGAGGCCAAGAGAGGCCAAGGAGCAGCTCAGCATGTTGACACAACTTTACTAGGCCAGAGTAGGGCCGCGGGCCAGAGGCTTAGAGCCAGGCCTGCCATCCTGGCCCGCTCCCCAGGGAGTGCTGAGATGGCAGTTGAGACTGGGCGTGGTGGCGCCCCTGTAATCCCTGCTCTTGGGAGGCTGTAAACGGGTGGATCACCACGAGTCCGATCTAGTAGTCAGACCCTGAACTCTATGTAGACCTTTCCCTAAGAAAAAAAAAAAAAAAAAGCCTACAATTTAAGTTCTCCTTTATAGATAAGTGTCATTAGAGTTAAGGGCGTGCATCCGTCCAGACTGCTGGCTGATCCAAATGACTTCAGGACTGATTCACAAATGCAGTGCATGCCGTTGTCTGTGAATAGTAACTTGGAGTCGCTCACTGGTCAAGACTAATGTGTTAAGTGTTATACCCTTGTTCTCATAGGTCATCAAAAATTGTTATGTTAATTAAATGGGGACCACGTCAACTTATGGGAACTGCTGGACAGGAGTTCCCCTCGGTGAATAAGCAAGCAGCTGCCTAGAAATGTGGTCTTGCAGTCTTCCTTCGCTACGATTTCTCAGCCTGAAGAGAGACACTCTCAAGCACACACTGCTAAATGTATGACTGTGATACATTCTCATGGTCATCATCAGAAGACTTAGATTTCTCCAGGTAAAATATTAATGCTCCATGACCAGATGTTCTTGGTACAAAACTAAATTAAGAGACAAAGGTTTCTGGCTAGCTGTAATATCCACTATTGCCGCTCTCATGATGTACCAAGCATAGTCACGCATTCCGAGTGCGCCGGACCCTGGGATGTAATACTAGGACTATTTATGGTGATAGCCTTTTTCTGGACTCAGCCATCTGCCTTTCTCTTGTGCTCTAGCTACTTGTGATAAGAGGTGTAGGTCAAACACAAGACCCGGGCTGGCAAGATAGCTCAGCGGTCTAAAGCGCCTGCTTAGGCAAGCTCTCAGGGACCGCGGTTCAATCCCCAGCACCACATGCCGTGCCAGCCCCTCCCCGGGGCAGGCTGAGCTGACCCCCCCCCCCGCAAAAAGAAAAGAGTCAGTGATGTGTAGCGAGACACTGTAATACATAAATTAAAAAAATAAAAATAAAGCCTTGAAAAAACACACACAGAAGGTTTATTTATTTATTTATTTATTTATTTTTTTGTCTTTTTGAGACAGGGTCTCACTATGCAGTTCAGGCTGTCCTTAAGCTCATTTTGTAGCTCAAGGCTGGTCTCGAACTCACAACAATCCTCCTGCCTCAGCCTCCCGAGTGCTGGGATTACAGGCGTGCGCCACCACGCCCGGCTAGAAGGTTTCTTTAAAAGCTTTTGTGATGGGGCAGTTCCCCCGCTGCAGAGAGTGGGCGTGGCTGCGGGTGCGCGGGGAGCAGAGGCGGTGGCGGGCGGCGGCCTCCCAGCCCCCAAGTGCCCTCCCCGCCCCTCCGGCACGCACCCACCCAGCCGCCCGCAGCCCGCGCAGCCCCCGGGACCCCGCGCCCTGTGCGTCCGCCCAGCTCGCGGCTCCGTGCCCCGGTGGCCCTTCTCACCTGGCGCCACCTGCCCACCACCCACCTCCGGGCCACGGCCCCTGCGCCCACGAAGATGTCCACAGCCACCGCGACAGCAACAGTGGACGCTACTGAGTCGAAGAGATCGCGCCTGGACATCGGACTACTTACTCGCCTTGCTGATTGTCTAATTTTATAAGAGTTTACAACTTTTCTAAGAACTTTTGCATACAAAGGAACGTTTTAAAGAACAATATTTCAGCCGGGCGTGGTGGCGCATGCCTGTAATTCCAGCACTAGGGAGGCTGAGGCAGGAGGATTGTTGTGAGTTCGAGACCAGCCTGAGCTACAAAGTGAGCTTAAGGCCAGCCTGAACTGCACAGTGAGACCCTGTCTCAAAAAGGCAAAAAAAATAAATAAATAAATAAATAAATAAAGAACAATATTTCCACTTTATATTTAATCCAAAGAAGGATTTTAGGCATTTTTGGGTTTGAGGGTTTTGACTTCGTTTCTAAGTTTTTTTTATTTTTTTATTTTTTATTTTTTTTTCCTTCGTCAATTCTGGACTTCGGGTATCCCCGCTGCTTCGGGCACCCGAGGATCTTCTGGGCCCCATATTAATGAGGCAGCCACCTGGCGAGTCTGACACGGCTGTCAGCGACGCGCTGCTCCCGTCCTTCTCCACGTTCGCGTCCGGCCCTAGGGGAAGGAGAAGACACTGCGTCCAGCAGGTGCCCCGAATAACCGCGGCGGGAGGAGCTCTCCCACTGAAGCGACTTAACCCAGGGCGTCCTGGCCGCCCTTACGGCCTGGACGGTGGCGCAGGCACGGCGTGCAGCGCTAGCAACGCAGCCCCCCTACCCCGCAGAGTCGGAGGAGTTCAACGACCTTCTGGACCTCGAGTTCATTCTCTCCAACTCGTTGTCGCATCAGGAGGCCGTGGCCGCCACCGTCCCCTCCTCTGCGTCAGCCTCACCCTCGTCCTCCCCGTCGAGCAGCGGCCCGGCCAGCGCGCCCTCCGCCTGCAGCTTCAGCTACCCGCTGCGGCCGGGGGGGGACCCGCGGTGGCCTGCTGTACGGCCGGGAGTCTGCGCCCCCTCCCACAGCGCCTTTCAACCTGGCGGATATCAACGACGTGAGCCCCTCGGGGGGCTTCGTGGCCGAACTCCTGAGGCCCGAGCTGGACCCGGTGTACAAGGGCGGCGGGCTGATGGGCCAGGTCGCGCGGAAGGCGTCGCTGGCGCCCGGGAAGCGCACGGCAGTCCGGAGGTCATCAGTGTTAGCAACGGCAGCCCGGATGGCAGCCACCCGGTGGTGGTGGCGCCCTATAAAGGCGGGCCGTCGCGCATGTGCCCCAAGACCAAGCAGGAGGCGGTGTCCTGCACCGTCGGCCGGCCCCTGGAGGCCCACTTGGGCGCCGGACCACCGCTCAGCAACGGGCACCGGCCCTGCGCACACGACTTCTCCCTGGGGCGGCAGCTCCTGAGCAGGGCTAACCCGACCCTGGGTCCCGAGGACCTGCTGAGCACCAGGGACTGTCACCCCGCCTTGCCGCTTCCCCCTGGCTTCCATCCCCATCTGGGAGCCAACTACCCACCCTTTCTGCCCGACCAAATGCAGCCGCAGGTGCCACCCATGCACTACCAAGAGCTCATGCCACCTGGTTCCTGCCTGCCAGAAGAGCCCAAGCCAAAGAGGGGAAGAAGGTCATGGCCCGGAAAAGGATGGCCACCCACACTCGCGATTACGCTGGCTGCAGCAAAACCAAAAGAGCTCTCATCTCAAGGCACACCTGCGAACCCCCACAGGTGAGAAACCGTGCCGCTGTGACTGGACGGCCGCGGGGGGACGTTCGCCCGCTCTGATGAACTGAGCAGCACTACCGCAAGCACACGGGGCACCGCCCCCTCCAGGGCCAGAACTGCGACCGGGCCTTTTCCAGGTGGGACCACCTCGCCTTACACATGAAGAGGCACCTTTAAAACCCAGAGTGACGCCACCCGCACTGCCAGGAGAGAATTCAGTATTTATTCCCCAAAACCCTTTTACGTTGTCTCCCCACAAGGGGAGGCGTGCAGCTGGCAAGCACTGCAATCATGGTCAGGTTCCCAATAAGTCAGCCTGTGAGTGGATGATCAGGAGCAAGGAGAAACCCAAGGGGCAAAAGCCAAAGAACGGATGGGGTCTGTGGCGGGATCTTCTATCATTCCAATTCCAAATCTGCCTTGAACATGCCCGGACTTACAAAATGCCAAGGGAGAGACTGGAAGTCGTGGATATCAGGGTATAATCAGATCCGAGTGTGGGGAGGGCGGGAAGACCAAGATTTTCTTGAATTGTTTCAATGCAATATAAGTATAAAGATCACCTTGTATTCTCTTTGCCTTCTAAAAGCCATTAGTACATTAGAAGAGGAAGAAATTCAGGTACAGAAAACGTGTTTTAATCCCCTACACGACGGTGCTCGATGAGTCTTGGTTCTAAAGGTGCCAAATGAGGAAGCCAAAGCTCTTCTCAAACTGCTGCACACTTTGACAAGGAAAATCTATTTTTGCCTTCCGATCTACATTAATGACCTAAGTCAGGTAAATATGCCTGGTTTACTTCTGTAACGTGTTTATGCAGACAGTCTGTTATGCACTGTGGTTTCAGATGTGCAATAATTTCTACAACGGATTATTCCCAAGTATGCCTTAAACAGGCAAATGTGTTTCTTCTATATAGTTCCTTGCCTTAATAAATATGTAATATAAATTTAAGCAAACTTCTATTTTGTATATTTGTAAACTATGAAGTAAAGAAATGAACATTTTGTGGAGTTTGTATTTTGTATACTCAAGGTGAGAAATAAGTTTTAAATAAACCTATAATGAGAGGCAAGATTTGCACTGATGGTAGTTGGACAGGATATTATGTCAGTTTCTAGTAGTATGGTCATCCACTAGGCAAATAATTATTGAATTTTTGATATAGTTCAGGTATAAAAATAAGACAAGTAAACAGCTACACTCTTAATTTACTGATAAGAGACATCTGCTATAATAATGTCTGTAAGTATAATATCATGTATGCAACTTGTATGATACCAAAACAGTATGAAAACAGTTTGCAATGTATTAATTTATCGAATCTGTCTTGTTAAGGTGTCTTAAAACTGTCTGATTGATATTTGTACTTCAATAAAATAAAAAATAAACAAAAAAAATAAATAAATAAACCTATAATATTTTATCTCAGTTAAAAAAAAATCTTTTGTGATGCACAGCTCTGAGGCTATGAACAAATTCCTAAGCTGGCCATGAAGCCAGGTGCAGTGAGTGCAGCCGCAGCAGTGAGGTAGGCCAAGGCAGCAGGGTCCAGTTCATGTCCCACGTGGACAACTGAAAAGGGGCTGGGGCGTAGCTCTGGTAGAGCACCCACAGGCTTGACCCCTAATACCTGGAAGCTTCCAGTCTGTGAGGCCACCCACCTCCCTGGCCTCCGCTTGGACCTTGGCCACTAAAATGCCTCTCAGGCAGCAGGGCTGAAAAGCGCGCTGGGTATGTCCATGCCGTGCCCCATGCTTCCAATGTGGTCAAATGCCACGAGCGTTAGGGCAAGAGAAGGATGGAACTGAGGGCTTAGTGCCCCGCGGGCATGCGCGGCAGGTTCTTAGGACACGACGTACCTTGGAGGAAGCCAGGGAGAGTGACTGAGGCAGGAAGACTGAGAAAGCTGCCTTCCTAGCGCTTGGCAAAGGTCAGGCAGGTGGACGAGAGGGGCGCTGGTGACTGGCATCTGCAGTCCGGTCGTCACTAGCATGGCCTGACTTTTCGGAAAGCTTCCTGTCAGTTGTGACAGACAGGGCGGGGTGAGAAGAACTGTGAAGGCCAGAAAAGATTCTGTAATCCTCTTGCCCTTCCGGCTCACAAATGCTGACACCAGCCACTTGCACTCTGAGGGTTACGGCCAGCTCGCTGCTGTGGGGGAGGCAGTGAGGTCTCTGTGTGTGTCCCAAATTCAGCTTTGCGGCTGTCATTGAGTTTGGACAGGAGTTGGTGAGGAAGGAATGGAGAGAGCAGGGTCCCCGGACTCTCTCCTCAAATACCCTGACTGACACTTTTGCATGTAATTTTTTGTGTTTCTTACTCCACACCTTCATGCCGCTATCCTTAACTGAAGTCCAAGTGGGAAGCAGAAAACGCCAAACATCACTGTACAGGCTCCTCAACTGTCCCAGCCATGCTGTACATTGATCCATCTGTTGATACAATTTTGTCCAGAGTGCTGGCCGTACAGCTCAGCGACTCCCTGCGACTGGGAGTGGTGGTGCGCACCTGCAATCCCAGCACTTGGGAGGCGGGAACAGGAGGATCGCTGTGAGTTCGAGACTAGCCTGCACGAGAAAGGGAGTTCAAGGACATCTTGAACAGCACACAAGAGCCTGTCTCAACAGGATAAAAAGAAAAAGCTGTATATTTCAAAGTGCTTCATATTCAGATGAAATGATACTAACTCATTGCTCCTGCCCTGCTGCAGCACTGATTCTCAGGTTACAAAGGGTGATTCATAGTCACTCTGCTACCTTTTATTTTTATTTATTTATTTATTTTGGTGGAACTGGGGATTAAACTCAGACCCTTGTGCTTGCCAATGAAGCGCTTATTCTACTGAGCCATCTCCCCAGCCCTCTGCTGCCTTTTATATTGGACATGTTGAGTTCCATTCTAATTTACCAGAACCTTTCCCTATGCTAACCAGCAGGCAGATTCATTGCTGGCAAATGGACGTTTCCCCTATGCTGACGTTTCGAGAGCTCCAGGCTGTCCATGTATCTGTAGATACTCTCGCATGGTCTGCACCGTCTGCCACCGTGGGGAAAAGGCAGGACACGTTCAACTGCATTGTGCATCTACTTTTCCTGATACAGGGTCCCACAGACAATCAAAACTGGTAATGGACCCCCCGGGGTTACTAAAACTTCATTCTCCTTTTTTCAGCTATGGGGTATTAAACATGTTACAGGTATTCCCTACGATCCTCGAGACCAAACAGAAACAGAATGTTCATATCTCTCCTGAAATATACAGCCACAAAAACGAAAAGGTAAACACAGCTACCTCCACAAGTGCAAGAGAAACTTTTTTTTTTTTTTTTTTTTGGTGGTAGCAAGGATTGAACTCAGGACCTTGCACTTCCCAGGCAAGCACTTATTCTACTGAGCTATTTCTCTGGCCCTTGAGAAACTTTTTATTCTGGTTTGGACTAGAAATAACCGGCCTAACTGCATCGGAGCCTGTGGAATACTGACTGACCCTTCTTTTGTTATTGCTCCTGGGGCTCCCTGTTGGGGCACACGGTTTGCATCTCTGCAAGAATGTGCCTGCAGGAAACCCAAATCAACCATCTTTTGCCCAGTGAAAACGTCTCAGCAAAGTGGACGCTGAGTACTGGCTACATCGCTGGGGGGCCGGCGCCTTCAGAGGCCCTGGGCAGTGCCGGCGAGTGTGTCCTTGCTTGCCACCACTAAAGCATTTAACCCCATCAAATGATCGGGGCAGTGCTGGGACACAGCCTGGGCTGTCCAGCACTTGGCGTGCAAGACTGGAAGCCCTCAGAAGCCAAGGCGCTGCTGCATTCTCTACTGGCACTTTCATAGGCTCCCTGACAAATGGCATTTTAGTCACAATGAGATGAGGAATGTGCTTGTTTGTGGCCTCTTGCGGCCTTGCTACAAACTGGGTGTAGGTTTCTACAAGACCCTGGAGTCTCTGAGTAAAGCACTTATTAGGTGTACCGTTTTCTCTGGGACAGAAATCCACACACAGCATGGTAGCTCTTCTTCGCACTGCATGAAAAGAAGGGATGGGGCCCGGGCCTGAGCACTCAAGGCAGCACCTTGGCCTGAGCGAGATCACAGTTCAAGGGTGATAGCTTTAAGGTACTCTTCTCCACTATTTTGATTACTCTGTGTCTGTTTTGGGGGGGCTTTTTTTGTATTTTAGGGAAGGGTCTACAAGGCGTTCAGGGTCTCACTACTAGATCGGACTCCTAGTGATCCTCCTGTTTACAGCCTCCCAAGAGCTGGGATTACAGGCGCGCGCCACCACTTCCAATGTCAGTTGCCATCTCAGCTCACCCGCGCGGTGGGGCCAGCTCCGCAGGCCCGGGGGTCAAACCAGAGGTTCGTGCACCTGCACGTGGGTGCTTTAACCTGCTGAGCTATTTGGCCGGCGCTTTGTGTCGGCTCTGACATGATATTTTGTTACGTTTCTCAGCACAGTAAAGAGACAGGAAATGTAAGAGACCTTTATTTCAGGAACGGGGAAGACCACAGGAAAGGAGAGAGACTTCTGAGGGCCTGGCCAGGGCAACAGAGCTATATAGAGCCACGACGCAGGTGGGGCTCAGGGAGCAGTCTGTGTGATGTGGCAATGACGGCCACGACTGGGCAAGAGGTAGAACAAGGAAACAGGCTTCTGTGCAAAGCAGGAAGTTGTAACTTGACCAAGAACGAGGAAGGCGGAGCACAGCACGTGGCCTCCAGCAGCCTGGGCCAGAGCTTGCTGCCATGGTGACGTAGCAGTCTCTAGAGAGCACCATCATCCTGTCTCTCGGTTTTGGCGGCGACGATTCGCCTAGACTGCTTCCTGCTGAGTAGGGGCACCGTCACGGTAGGGCACAAGGAAAGGATGGGCGTTGCCTACGTGGAAGCCGTGCTGTGGGTGCTGCTAGTACGATGAGTTTGTTGGTGATGATCGCATGGAGCCCGATTGTAAAAGTTTTTAAAGTTTAAAAACATAACCAGATTCTTATTGTGATAGAAGACCCAAGAGAGGAAGCAGGAAGGTGTCCCTGATCTGAGTGTCATTTCACCATAAGCATGGGAAGGGGGTACCAGTATCAGTTTTCCAGCTCCTGAAGTTTGTGCTCTAGGGGCTGAGGAAAGCGGGTGCCCTGTGAAGCGCCTTGAGTCTGATTAGAGCTAAGGAACAGAGCTGAGGCCAAGGCAGTTTTCCTGTGAGAGATTTGGAGGACTGGCGCCCTCCCTGGCAGGCAGGGCAGCCGCACCTCCAATGACCCTCGAGCGAGCGTGTAGATGGGACCAGGCCCCCGTGACGGCTGCAGGTTGGGTCAGGCTCGTGCCCAGTATTTTTCTTTGCCACACTTGAAGTGTGGTCCAGTAGACCCTTGAGTAGCAGCATTGTGTAGCCTCAGAGTTACCTTAAAAGAGCCCCGCTCTGGTGGGAGCCCCGAGTGCCCCAGCCAAAAGCTGGCATTTGTGTATAGTTAATTTTTGTCTCTATTGTTGAAGACATACAAAGCTAGGTGAAATAAGTTTCCCAGTGGGCTTGAGGGCTGAGACCTATGTCTTAAGCTAGGCATGAGTGTCAGCAGCAGACTGGGATATAAAATAGGAATTAATACCAATGGTTCCTTCCAGAAAATCTGGGTGCACATTAGTATAATTAGTTGGGAGCCATACACATATTAAAATTTTATCTGGGGCCGGGAGATGGCTCAGTGGAATAAGCGTTTCCCTGGCAAGTGCAAGGGCCTGAGTTCAATCCCCAGTTCTGCCAAAAAAAAAAAAAAAAAAAATTAATAAATAATAAAAAATTATCTGATTATTAAGCCTCTTGAGGGCTGGGGAAATAGTGCAGTAGAATAAGCACTTGCCTGGCAAGCACAAGGTTCTGAGTTCAATCCCCAATACTGAAAAAACAAAAAACTTGTTACTAAGCACCTTGAAATATAGTGTCCAGAGAACTGTTATCTCTTATCAGTGATGGACATTCTAGTAAATCCCTGTAATTCTTTTGTGGTTTGGGGTTTTTGCAAGGTGAACAATATAGTACAGACACGTTTTCTAGTAATATTTTACAATGAATCACCCACGAATCACCTAGTACAAGTGTGGGAGATCGATCCACACACTCAATACTCATGAATCCAGCTGAGGGCCTAGGGCTCATAACAATGCCTCCCACCAGCCCAGCTGGAGGCCTAGAGCCCACAACAAAATCCATGCAGGCCCACTTCATGGATAGCTGCTGGCAAGGCCCAAAGACCAGTGGTGGAAGCTAAGAAGTCTGTGCCAGTGGGGTGAAGGGTCTGTGCTAGCAGGCTGAGGAATCAGAACTGCAGCTGGGAAACAATGCTCAAGGTAAGCACCAGAGCTCCCCCAAAAGTCCCACAGCCGTCCTCAGCAACAGCGAGGTCTTGAGCTCCCAGCGATGAGGAAAGCCAATGCGACAGTCTTCGTGAGGCTGAGCATGACCAGGTCCTCCAGCAGAACAGCCCAAGAGAACCAGCAGCCTCCAGCAACTCCGACAGCTTCTCCAAACAGCACCCTAACAGCATTTTTTGGGAAACTTCTATTCCACCTTTTGATTTTCAGACGGGCCTTCCACACCCAGCACCACGCTAATTAAATTCATCTGGGTCAGAAGTTGATCACCCGTTAGCTATCCACCACAAATATTAATAGACAACAGTAATATAGTTTTGCAGAGAAAATTGACATCAATAGCATACATGGAAAATTGTCATTTGACGGATGACCTCGTTGGCTTCATAGACACTTCTCATTACAAAATTGTGGAGCAGGGCTGGCAAGAAAGCTTATTGGACTAAAGCACCTGCTTAGGCAAGCTTAGGGAAGCGCAGGGGCCACGGCTTGGTCCCTGGCACCTCATGCACGCCAGCCCCTCAGGGCAGGCTGAGCCGGCCACAGAGTCTGGGCGTTGTGGTGCACGCTTGTATTCCCAGCACTAGGAAGGCTGAAAACAGGAGGATCACTGAGTCTGAGCTGCGTACTGAGGCCCTGTAGCAACCAAACACATTTAGAAAAGATCTGGAACATGAGAGAAAGGCATGTTTATAAATCTGAAAGAAAACATCATTATCACTTTTATATTGTAGAACACTATACGTTTGTAAGGCGTGAACACATGACACTGCGCACTCTCCAGTTTACAAGTGGAGTCATCGGCCAGTTTACAAAGCTGCGTCGGACTGGAAGTCTAACAGGCCTCTTCCCTTACACGGGCAGTTAATGTCTACAGCTGAGACTCAGGCCGAGACCAACACGCTCACAAATCTGAACCGCGGTTCGAGCCCCAGCGCCACATGCCGTGCCAGCCCCTCGCCCCAGGGCGGGCTGAGCTGACCCCCGCACCACCACAAAAAAGAATCCGTGATGTGTAGCGAGACACTGTAATAAATCAATGAATTTAAAAAAAAAAAAGAAGAAGAAGCACACGTCAGCGTGGTACTGTCACAGGCCAGTGGCTCAAGCTCCTTCACATTCTTTCCTTTTCTACTCGATGTGTGAAGCAGAAGCCCCCATTTCACGACGAATTATCAGCGAAGTCTGCTCATCCCCAAAGCCAGCCGACATATATACATTGGTAGCGGATATATCTGGTTGTTATTGCTTTTGTTTTGCTGTGTGTGTGTGGAGTGCTGGGGATCAAACACAGGGCTTTTCACTGAGCTTCCTCCACGGTCCTTTTTTTCATATATATATATATTTTTTCTTTTTTTAAATTTTAATTTTTTAATTTTTTTTTTAGTACCTGGGATCGAACTCAGGACCTTGAGCTTGCCAGGTGGGCGCTTATGGCACCGAGCTATGACCCCAGCCCCACTTCTTATATTTTATTTTATTCACATTTTGTGTATTTGGAATAGGGTCTGGTGTCAGTACGCAGCTTGGACTCATAGTGACCCAGCACTGGGATTACAGGCTTGAGCCACCGCGCTGGCTTGGTGACCAGCTCCACGTGCCCGGCAGCACGGCTGGAGCATGCGGTACCGGACCACACCCCGGTCCCTGCGCTCGCCTACGCAGGCGCTTAGTCTGCTGAGCTATCTCTCCGCCCCCCTTTTCTATTGATTGGCACTGGGGATCCAACTCAGGACCCTGTGCTTGCCAGGCGGGCACTTAAGCCGCTGAGCTCGCTCCCTGGCCCTCCATTACTCATTTTTATTTTGAGCCAGGGTCTTAATAACTAAGTCTTCCAGGCTGGTTTGAACCTCCTCGGATCCTCCTACCTTAGCCTCCTGGAGTGCTGGGGTCACAGGTGTGCGCACCGTGCCTGGACAACAATTCCTTTTTCTCCATATCCTTGCAAAACTATTTTCTGGCATAAGAATGATTAATTTCAATTTAGATTACAACCGTTCTAACTGGAGCACAGTGACACCTTGCTGTCATTTTCTTTTTTTTTTTTTTTTTTTTTTTTTTTTTTTTTTTTTTTTTTT
>PVKA01040398.1:0-18790 GCA_004027165.1 Ctenomys sociabilis | reverse complement strand
CCTCTGTGGCTCCATAATCTCCTTGTTCAGAAAATTTGGAGCTCAACTGAGTTTCATGATGTTGCAGTACAGGTTCTCCTATGTCCTGAGTCTTCGCTGACCTTGAAAGGCTAGGGCCAAAATGTTGGCTGGCCTTGTGGCTCTTCTATTTCTCCAATTTTGATCTGTGAACTTAGGTTGTTAACCATCCAGAAGAAAAGCTGATTAGTATCCTGCAGCATGACTCAATAGTTTTTAGTTGTTGTTGTATGTTTCCATTTGTATTTCTGCTTTTCGCTTCTTATACTAGGGAGACTATACAATATTTACACATGTGTGTCTGGTTTATTTCACTTATATGTTCAAGTGGCATCCACTTCAGTATAAATGCTTCAAGCTTATCATTCTTAATAGCTGAGTAATACTCCATTATATAGAAATACCACATCTTTTTCAACCATTCCTCATGGGATGGACATCTTGGTTGTTTCCAAGATTTTGCTATCACATGAAAGAATTTAGAAGAATTAAATTTTCTTTTTTCACATATGACATTGAACTCTGTTAAGTATTTCATCCATACTTGTAACACTGAGGTGAGTTGGGAGAATCTGCCCCATTTGATCATAGTCCATTGCTGCTTTTTTGAAGTAGGGCTTGCAATTCAAGATTGAACTTTAAACCCTAACAGGCATTTATATTTTTTCTTACACTCACAGCCCTTTGTTTGGCTGCAGCAATACCCTCTTGTCATCCTAAAGGGTGGTTCTCAGAGCACTGTTGTGTTCTGAGTAACAGCCTACAAGGGGTCCTTGGAGGGCCACCTCCCTTGTGGGACTAGGTAGCCCTTTTGGTTACAGGTTTCTGACATGTGTGACTACAGGTGTGAATGGTGTCAGCTAAGGATGCTTTTCCTCCATGTAACAGATTGTCCAGCAGCAGCTTAGGCACATGGGTTATTTTTTACTTAAGTGAAAAGAAGCCTACAGCTCACAACAGCTACCCAATGTTAGCAATGGCCTCGGTTCTTTTGCTTCTCTACTACAACAAAATGGCTTGTTTCCACCTAACTGTAAGATGCTTGTAGGACCTGAAGTATCTACATGTATCTAAGACAGGGAGGAGGAAGAGGGGAGGGACCCAATACAATTTTTAATTTTAGGAGAATGAAGGCTAAGCAACATCCCTCCAGAACCTTTCTACTGTATAAAACACATCGACCAGAGCTGGATCACATAGCTATTCTTACTGCCCAGAGTGCTCTGACTCAGGTCCTGCATTTGGTTTTCCAGCCTCTACACTAGGAAATGAGGTAGCTATCCACAGCCTGTCATAGGAGGGCAAGTAGGAGAAGGAGGGGTGGGCTCTACCTATTCTGTTTGGCCTCCAGGGTGTGGACACACCCAGTACAGATGGGAGGATGCTCCAAGAGCCCTCCATTAAGAAGCTCCAAGCCAAGGAGGCCTGGCCCCCTGGCAATCCTGCTAGTGACTTGCAGCTTGGTTCTCATGCAGCCATTGTCCAAAGCAAATATGCCCTGAATGTGGTTGTGGAGTCCCCGGGATCTCTGACTCAGGACTGTTCTGTGCCTCCTGTCACCCAGTGCTGGGTGCACTCCACAGTTCTCCTAGCTATCTATCCCCAAGGTTAGGCACAATGTCTTACTTCCTTGCCCCCAAGGCTGGTGCAGTGGTACTCTGGCTCACCGGAAGGTCTCCCAAAGCCCAGGGATGCTTATACAAACCAGCTCACCCTTCATGGAATGTGGGGCACCTAAAGGAGATTATTCTCCATCTATCCCTCTCTGTCGGGGAGCAGGCTTTGCTTGCATTTGCTTAACTTAAAATAATAATACAAATGATTCTTCTGAGAACAAGAAAATCAGAGAAACAAAGTTCAGTTTTTCCTACTTAAAAAATATTTGTCCATACCAAAAAAAAAAAAAAAAAAAAAAAAAAAGAAAATATGTAGTTAGTGCAATTCTTGCAAATAGTAAAATAATTTGAAGTTTCATGCAACACTTCTTTAGATCATATTATTCATTCACTTTCATCCATTCCTTCAACAAATATCTCTGCTAATGTCAGGCCTAAGCACTGTGGGCATAAAGTCACATCAGACACTGGAGGAGAGTCTGGTAGCATGTGAGGGATTCAGGGAGCTCATGAAATGGTAAAAGGTTTTACCGGGTTGCATGGTAAGCGCTAGGCAGAAGGGGACAGAGGATGGTAGGGGCTCTGAGAGGATGGGAGGCAAAAGTCAGATCAGGAGCTCAAAGGCTTCCCAGGGGCAAGGATGCTGGAGCTGAGTTTTGAGATGTAACACTTGCTAGAGGACGTGCCAGGGGAGCCACCGCCCGGGGTGTTGGCATGAAAGCTTCCTTCTGGTGTCTGAGAAACAGCAAGAGTGACTATTCCACATGGAGCAAAGGCGTGTGGAGGGATGAGGTCTAAAAGACCAGAGGAAAAGGATCTACATGCAACAAAATGTTAATGAGTTTCAACTCTGAATCATAGGTTATGCATGAGGATGACAAGCTTATTAGGTGATTCCCCATCCTCCCCTAAGAGTGGAAAAGTGTACTTCCAGTGGTTCATTCTGACGAAAGAGGAAAATTAAACATCTATGATGAATTGAGTGTAAAGCCGATGGTCTCCCCAAAATGACAATTATGTTCATTTTAGAGTAATAGTCTCTTTCTGCTTGCATTAGCTTAAGTAGATTAAACTCTCTGGAGATTTAAAAGTTGTAGTGAATGTTTTATCCTGGAAATTATAATGACTCAGTATTCTCTAGGGCAGAAGTCATTTCCTACAGTCATTTTTCTAAGCTATTAGAGTACCATTTCTTCCCTTGCAGTACAAAGTACACAAAATGGGAATCAGTAAACCTCCTCTAGATTCTCTAGACTAATATGGTTCCAAGCAACAGTTTAGCTGGAGGAAGGGAGAGGCCAGTATTTGGCTTCAAATTTTGCTGCCATTTCTTTAGTTTCCTACAAGATGGTGATTTTGAGAAGCACACTGTTTATGCTTCAAAGTTCATGTAATTCAAGAAGTCAGAATGAGTAAAACTTATTTTTGACATGCTCTATTTTCAAGTGCAACAAAAGCTTTTTGTCACTTGACTTTTGATCCTTTTCAAAGTCATGTTCTGTTTTACTCTAAGGTTTTGTATTGTATATGTTATAGAAAATCATTAGTGCTGATACTCTTTTTTTAAAAAAACTTTTAAATATCTTTCTTTTTCTTTCTCCTTCCTTCCTTCCTTCCTTCCTTCCTTCCTTCCTTCCTTCCTTCCTTCCTTCCTTCCTTCCTTCCTTCCTTCCTTCCTTCCTTCCTTGTTTCTTTTCTTTCATACAAGGTCTTGCTCAGACTACATAGCTCAGACTCAGTGATCCTTCTGTCTCAGCCTCCCAGGCACTAGAATTACATGCATGTATCACTATGCCTGGTTTTGGTGGCCAGCACAACACACCCAAGGTTCTGAGGTGGCACAGCACATGGTATTGGGAATCGAGCCCCAGGCATTGAGCTTACCAGGCAGGTGCTTAATACACTGACCTATCTCCCCAGCCTAATGTTAATATTCTTGTTCATAGCCCTATGTGCACCATGGTTGCTGCAGAATGAGTAACTGTAATCTTATTTTACTCTGGATTGCACAACAATAAAGCAAATTATTGATTAAAGCAACCTAGCATTTGATTTTCTTATTTATCAAAGTTCCTTTCCATACGTTGCTTAATTTAATTTTCACAGTATCATTGTAATGCATTTTACAAGTGGCAAAAGTGTCTATGACCCCAAACTTCGATCTTCATTTGCTTTACCTCTGAAAGCTTCCCACCCAGCTAGGCTCCAAGATTCTGCTTTTAACAGTTAAAAAGCTGCCAAAATGATGCTGAAAGCTCAGTTTAATATCCTTGATTACAGACATTTTTCTTAATTTTGTCTTTTTTTTTTTTTTTTTTTTTTTTTGGAACCGGGGATTGAACTCAGGCCCTTGTGCTTGCCAGGGAAGCGCTTATTCCACTGAGCCATCTCCTGGGCTCCTTAAGGTTATGTAATTTTGTCTTTTTTTTTTTTTCCCCCCCAGACATTTTTCTTAAGCTTTTTAGCAGAAGAAGCAACACTCCAACCCCAGAGATGCTGATGGCAGGCCAAGGGTGTCCCTAGTCAATCGCAAATGAGGATGGTCAGTTGGATGATGGCCGAGGGAGGGATGGTGAGAAAGGGGTGGATGCAAATACATGACAGTTGATGGAAAAAGGGTTAAATCTTTCAATTTTCTTAAATCAAGATAAATCAAAATGATGAGAAATTTTCAGATTGATAACATTTTATGGGGTAAAGGCAAATAGGATAGGATATATTGTTAATACAGATGATCACATATACATATATTCCATTTGTTTCTATGCATGAAGGGCAGTAAGTGAAGGAGAACAGGGCAGCTGAAAGCCAGGCGTGTTTGTCCTTTGTTTCCTTTGAAGAGCGAGGGTAGAAGGAATCCACAATGAGATGTAGCTGAGGACAAATCATGGAAAAAATAGTTGCCATCAAACTGGCCAATTCACAGGTACATAGGGATGAACACTGCATGTGTTAGCGAACAAGTTATTTCCAGGCTCCCGAAAGAAAAGTCTTAGAGTGTCTATTTTTCTATTACCAGTGATGAAATTAAGACATTGTCCTAAGTAAAGGAAGTTGCCTGAGGTGCTGCACAGTTGTGTAGGAGAACCAGTAAACTGTGACCTGTAAGAAATGGTGGACGAAAGAAGACTAGAAAAGGAAGATAAATTCCAGGGGCCTGACACGAGGCCTTGTTACGTGACTTGCATTCCATTTTGTGGTATTTATGTTTTTTGATGTTACTTTCTTTGGGTTTTGTCATCAAAGAAAACCACTGAACAATGATTATGATGAGATTCCTTTTTTGGGCATTCAAAACTGATGCTTTTCAAATTTTTATTTGTCAGACACTTAAAAAGTTCAGCCTTAGAAGATTCTGTTTAGAAAACCAGACTGTGGAGGGAAATGCATTTTAGGTTTGTTTTTGCTACCTACCACCCACCGGTTGAGAATTTATATTTTAGGTGAATGATATCATAAATAGTATTCTGCATCACTTCCTCTTCTCCAGTGTTTGTAACTCATCTAATCTGTATTACATGTTACAGTGTCCTTTTGTCAACACATGGAATGTCTTTTTGCTCAATTCAGAGAGACATCACAAATTGGCAGTGAAGCTCCCTTGATACTAGCTCTGGGCTTTTGGTGTTAGTGGCCTGGCTCTTGGCATTGTGTTGCCTCACCATGCTTTAAGCGTTAGCAGCTTCTGTCTGCTCTCTGCCAAGCTCCCTTGGCATCTTTCTGGGGCTCTTCTGCAGGTCTCTGCCAGCTTCCATTGGTCTCTGCTACCTTTGCTTCTGCACTGTTTTGCTGTTCTTTAGAGTTGCTCAGCAACCCTTCTGGTTGCCAGTCTTGCTCAGGGCTAGTACCCCATAGTGTTGTCGCTCTGCATGCAACCTGCTTGGCCCATTCTACCTGAGATAAAAAGGAGGCAGTTAGGCCACCCAACAGAGGCTTTTGTTGGGGCCAGTGCTATAAAGCAGGAGGGAAGTGCATGGGAGACAGCCCTCCTGGATGAACTGGAGGAAGACGAAAGAATGCTGCTTATGCAGAGAAAGGTTGGTCTATACATGCAGTCTTCTCCATCTCATGGACCTTTATGGGGACTTGTTGAAGCAGTGGCAGAGGGAGGCTCATTTTTAATGATAATAAGGCACAGTCTTTGGGGATAGGTCCATGTCTACAGCCTGCTGCAGCCAAGGCAAGAATCTCTTGAGGGCCATGGGGCACCTAGGACAGACTGAGCTGTCTTGGGGACAATTAGGCTGAACAGAGGAGCTGCCACCTGATTGACAGCTCCTATTGTTTCCGGGAAATGATGCACTTGAAGCTGCAGCCCTGGTTCTTCCTGAGTTTTGCTATGACAGCACCTGAGCAGCTTGGCCCTAGGGCAGGGGATTGTGGCTGCCATCTCTGGTCGGGGCTGCAAGGACGAGCAGGGTGTAGAGGGTGACTGAGGTGACTTCAGAGCTGGCAGAAAGATGGTGGAGCAAGTCATCCTAGATAGCTCCCAGGCCAACAGAGTGATGGCTATCAGTGGGATCCTGTGCCCCTCTCACTGTTAAAGGGAAAGAGAAGAGTTGATCCCTGTCTTCCTGTTTTACTTTGTAAAAATGTATATTGTCAAGGCTGGAAAAGCTTTGAAAAGTTTGAGATCTTTAATCATTGGAAATCTATGAGTGCAGCGGATTTTCTTTCCTTTTCAGTAATGCTTCTTTTTTCTGTTATTGTCACAAATATATTTCAGTCATTAAGTATAGGTTTTCTCAGAAGAATATTTCTTTTCCAAAGGATTTTCTATGTTCTAGGATTCAATGAAGGCCTCTGATACCTCTGATGTCTTAAATAAAGTTGACTTTGGCCCCAGAAAAACACTGGAGACAAAAGTAGCACTTGAAGTGTCTGCTTAGGCAGGGTGCAGTGGCCCGGGTTTGATCCCCCACGTTGTGTGCCGGCCCCGCCCCAGGGCTCACTGAGCTGTGATTGAGACTGGGGATGGTGGCATGTGCCTGTAATCCCAGTTCTTGGGAGGCTGAAAACAGGAGAATCACTACGAGTCCAGTCTGGGTGGTGAGACCCAGTAGACCACTAAATACATCAAAAGAAAAAAGGAAAGAAAGCAACTTGACAATTCTTAACTCTGAGTGTTTCTATTTATCCTGTTCTTTCCTCTAGTCCCTGGCGGGAATTTTTAATTGAATTGTGTTTTTCTGCTTCAAAACCTTTCTGATCGTAATTCTTTTTTCTTCCAAGTAGTTCTGTATTTTATGAGCATGAACTCAGGAATTCAGTGGTCTTTTTCTTAAGGAGCACATGAGATGATTTGGCTTCCCGCAGGACGTGTAGAGCCCATGAAGTGTTTTACTCTATTTCAGATTTTGTGCTGAAAATGAAACTTTATCGATATTTCAGTTTCAGCCTTTTTCTAGTTTCCACACTCCAATTTGCATACATTAGCATCAAGTGTGTTATATTGGGTGTCATAAATGGAAAATCCATTCTTTCTAATTATTAGGATGCTCAGATTTTCTAATTCAATTTTTTTCTCTTGGAAGTGTTGTGCTTTTCTAATCTTCTAGGAATCACCCCAGATAGAATTATTATGAACAACTAAGAAATCAAATTAACACGGAGAACATGAAATTTAAAAACATAATTGTTCATAATGGAACTCATTAAAAAACAGAAGCTATATATCAGGAATTTCTTTGTTTTCCTCTTCATAATTATTGACATACTTGCATTACAAAACGAATTGAAATCTAGTATTGGTGGGAAAGAATTTCAGTTATTTCTAGCAATTCCCTTGCTCCCTTAATAGATTTGTATGGGAAGATCTTTTAAAATGTGTAGCAGGCTTATTTTGCTAACACTTCCTCTACTAGCTCCGTAGCATGGATGTTTCCTATCCTCATTGGTAAAACAGGGAATCTGAGTTCCAGCTCTGTCCTTTGTTGGTGGTAACTTCTTGTCACTTAAGGGAAACAATGATTTTAGTGACTCCTGTTGTTGTTAAAAAGATTTCTTTTCCTTTGGTGATATAGTTCAACTCACATTGTATGTTTTCTAAATGAATAACACTACAGGTAAATATTGCAGTTGAATAGATAGTACTTTATTTGAATAAAATATCTTGTCCTTTCTTTGAAAAAAAGTTAAGGATTGCTTCCTGAGCTGGGTCAAGGGGCACACGTGTGTAATCTCAGGGACTCAGGATGCTAAGGCAGGAGAGCTGCGAGTTTGAGTTCAGTGTAGGCAAATTTTAATCTTCCTTTGAGTTTTAATTTTTATTGGTATATGACTTCAGTGCATGATTACATTCCTCATGGGTCATTGGTGCACATATGTAACACTCCCTAATTCCTTTTTCATTCCCTTTTCCACCCCTGCCTCCCTCTTCCCGTCCCTCAGAGCTGGGGATAGAGCTCTGTGGTAGAGCTTGCCTAGCGCTGATGAAGTCCTGGGTTTGATTTCAAATTAAAAAAATTGCTTTCTCAGTGAAAACTCACTCATAGATTCAATTTTTTTGTTTTGTTTTTTCAAATCTTATTATCATTTTATTATTAATGTATTTAGTAAGGGTCTACAGGGTCTCACTACGTAGATTGGACTCGTAGTGATCCTCCTATTTTCAGCCTCCTAAGCACTGGGTGTGCACCTCCACATCCAGTTTCAGTCACTGTCTCAGCATACCCTGGGGGTGGAGGGGCAGCACTGCATGCTGAGGATCGAACCCCAGCCCCTGTGCTCTGCCTAAGCAGGTGCTTTAGTCTGCTGAATTATCTGGCCTGCCCCTTGTTATCTTTTTAAAGAGAGAAGTAATATTAAAGTGTATATATTAACATAAAATTCAGAAGGTGCTTCATATTTCAGAAGGTGGCTATGTATGCTCATATATGTGTATGCATACCTAGGTGTATGAATGTGTTTGTGTTTCTTAGACAATTGACTTAGGAAAGTATTTTAAGATAAAAATGCATTTGATATCTCATATTTAAACTTACTGTGCATAAACTAGCATATATGATAGTCTTTTCTCCTGTGGTTTGGAATTGTTTAGGTTGTCATTACTGTTCTGTGATAGTTACTAATAAGAATTATAACTATGCATAACATTGTACACCTGGCTCCACTTTTGGTTTCATGGTCTATAATGCTTTGATCCTGAAATCAGAGAACATTTCAGAGGTTTGAAGCAGCAGGCATTGGAGCCCAGGAGGACACTTTCCCTGCGTGTGCAAGTTGCAGCTCAGAGACTGACACAGGAAGCTGCGCATCAGGACGATAGCCTTGGTTCTCCAGAACTCCCGCACACAGAGACTGTGGCCCAGGGAGAGCACCCTTTTTGGTGTCTGTATTGTAGAAAGGCCAAGTGGAAGGCCCATGCACGCATATGTGTTTTTCTAGGGGTTACAGTCATACTTTCTTGAAGAATGTCAAAGGGTTTCACAACAGCAAAAAAGTGCTGATGTGGGCTAGATGGCTAGACCAATGAGATAACCCTAACCCTACCCACACCTTCCCCAAGGCATACATTTATCATGAATTTCTCCCCTGCCTTTGATCCCAGATATCAACAACTTAAAATAAGAAAGTTTTATTGACATGAATGATACAGCAATAGGGACAAAATACAGTACAGTGCAGTTTCACTTTAGGAGAGTGCTGCATTGCCAAAGACTTGGCAAAATTTAAAGCTTACATGTTTCATCTAATTGCTCCCATGGGATTAAAAGGATGTTTACTAGCAAAGTGTATAAGGCATATGCCAATAGCATAAATATAGTTGGTAATTCGTTCATTCCTCCTCCAGTTTAAAACCATAAATTTTCAAGATTAAAAAGTAGACTGTATTTCTAATTTGGGTTGAAAGTGAAACTTTGTGTGTACTTTAACTTCAGCCTTTTGAAGTTAACACAATTTCCACTTGCGTATTAGGTATGTTATAGTGGGTGTGGTAGATGGAAAATTTATTCCTTCCAATTGTTAGGACGCTCAGTTTTTAAATTAAATTTCCTCTCTTGTAAGATAGCAGTACTGCAGGCATGTGGTGGTGCATGTCTATAATCCCAGCATGAAGGGGGCTGAGACAGGAAACCTGCTGCAAGTTCTTGGCCATCCTGAGCTACACAGTGAGACTCTGTCTTTAAAAATAAGACAGAACTCACAGACAGAGATGGTGAGAGAGTAAATGTAGAATTCCTTTAACTATCAAAATAAACCCCACTTTGGCACAATAACCATCTTTAGTGCCCCTGTTAGTCTACACCAGGAAATAAATTCACCCTCATTCTGCAATGGTTGTCTTTGTTGTGTTGCATTTATATCCTGTACTGGACTGATGGCTAAGGAAACACAACTGGAAGGTGAGATGGACCCACATAAAATATCAGTAAAACCAGTTTTTGCACTTTTATTACTCTAGTTCTGGCTTTTACTCTAGTACGTGTGTTTATGTGAGTGACTAATTTTCATTTAGATGCAGCATTCTCTGGAAAGTTCTTACCATTTGAAGATGATATGAGGTCCAGCATATTGAGACATTCATTTTGATTCTTGACTCACATTTTCTAGTCCCTAACTGAAAGTGAAAGAGTCTAAGCTCCCTGTCAGTTAAAATGTGTGTAAAATCTCACATGAGTTATGCTGATAATTAGATACGCTATGTCTTTTTCTTTTGCGTTTGAGAAATTTGAATTTTACAGGTACTATGATTTATCCTAAGCCAAAATTTGGCTGTTAAGTTGTTTTGGCCTTTAGGTTGTAAAGTTTCTTTATGTAACAAACAGCATATTTTGTTTTTAAATTAAAAGCAACACTGACTCAGATCGCTTCAGAAGCATATGAAGTCTTACTGGGAATACACATGGGAAAACATTAAGGCTCGTGGAACACAGGTCCCATGGCTGAGCGAAACGGCCACAGAGCTGGAAGGCGCATGAAGACAGCCACCAACACATGTCCTGGCTCAGTGCCAGTCACAGAGGAATTTGAGAGGAATTGAGAAGATTCCTGTTCTTCAAGATCCTATCCTACCTTTAGGGTGTCATCACCCATTATAACCCTCCAGTTGCAAGTTTGATGTCCTTCAGAAAGTCACTTGGTCACCCTCCTCAGCTAAATTCATGTTTCCCTAGGGTCCTATGAGTCTCACTACTGTCACATTGACCACATTGTACCATAGTTTTCTTTTTCTCACCTGTCATTGTGAAACCACACTCTGTGCTTTGGTCTTCTTTTTATTCCTATCCCCTGACTTATCTGCTTGTGGTTTTTAGTCTTTGTTCTCTTACCAGCTGCTTTTAGTTGTTTGCATCTTATTTAATTTTTTTAATTAACACATTCCTGGGATTCAAATGCAAATTTTCTCAAAAGGGAAATTAGACTTGTTCCTCACCACCAACTTCTCTGTGGGACAGGGCTCTGCTCTGGGTTCCCTCGTAGCTATTGACAGGTACAATGGCTGATACGGCAGCGAGGCCAAAGGAAGGGTGTGAGAGAGAGCACAGTGAGTCATGCAGGCCAGCTGGGTAGTGGGGCTCAGCCTGGAATTTGCTTAGGTTGTGTAGAACACAGCCAGTGCAGCTCTTGAAATTTCTAAGAGGAAGATAGTGGAGGATGAAGAAATAAAGACAAGAGTCAGACTGCAGAAAACTGAGGTCAGGTAGAGTCCTTCCTCCTGTTGTGAGAAAAGGAACTGTGTAGTGCGTTTATTTGTACAATCAGCAAGAGGATGTTAGCAGATGAAACCATCTCCTGTGACTCACCTCAGGTGCTCTGTGGCCTTGGGGCTGGCCTCACCCTAGCCCCACATTTGTGACTGATCTCCAGCTCAACCTCACCCCACAGTGCAGTGCATGACATCACAGTGTGCAGACCAGAACCTTGTTTAGTGACTAAGAAGGGGCCCGCATTGGTTACCAGGCTTTCCTTTTTGAACTGCCTTCATTAAGTTGAAGCATTCATTGTCCTCTGTGGAAGAACCATGAACTCAGTTTTCAATAGGCCAAAATTTCCTTTGTATTACTATTAACATCCCTGGAAACACAAGCTAGTGGTAGGAAAGAAGTACAATTAGGCACAAAACTAGAGCCAGCCAGTGCATCAACTCCAAATACCCATCCATCTCTGGTGGAAAGCTTTTTGTTTTGGGTAGAGTTGATAACTGATTTCTACCATAGACTTTCTTTTTGGAGATAAGCCACATTCATCAAAATGAGGCTTTGGCTCTCACTTGACCTTTAGTTTAGAAAAATATTCATTTAAAAAGCATCTCTCAGCCACACTGGCACAGTGCCTGGGTCTCATCTCCTTTCCTCTGACCCTTTATTTATTTATTGTATTTTAGGTAAGGGTCTACAGGATGTTCAGGGTCTCACTACTAGATCAGACTCATAGTGATCCACCTGTTTACAGTCTCTCAACGGCTGGGATTACAGGCTTGCACCACCATGCCTAATCCCAATTGCCATCTCAGCGGGCCCCAGGGGTGGGGCAGGCACGGCAAACCCTGGGATTGGAACCCCTGGCCCCTGCGCCTGCTTGCAGGCACTTTAATCTGCTGAACTATTTGGCTGGCTCTCCTCTGACCCTTTTGAACCTCTAATATGACTGCAGCAGCAGAGCAGAATTCAGCAAAGGCTATGTTCATCAGCTGTGATTGTTCATTGCTTTGTCAGCTTGGCTGTGCTGTGGTGCTTGAGTCTTGGTCAAAACCCTAGTGTAGCTTTTCCTGTGAAGGAACTTTTAAAAATGTAGTTAACATGAAAATTGTTGGACTGTGGGTAGAGGAGATTGCCCACCACACTATGAAGACCTTATATATCCGTGCAAGGCCTCATGAGGTCTCTCAAGGAAGAAAGGAGCTCTGTCTCTAGAGTGCCTAGGACTTAGGACTTCAGTGTCAGCTCTGGTTGGAAATTCCAGCAGGTTTCAGACTTGCCAGTCCCACAATCCATCATATGTTTTTGTTTGTTTGTTTATGTATTTGGTACAGGGTCTCACTATGCTCAGACTCGTAGTGATCCTGCTGTTTTCAGTCTCCCCACTGTGGGATTATGGATGTGCACCACCACACCTGGACTCTGTTGTTGGCTCAGAGCACCCTGGGGGCGGGGACCCCCACAATCATATAAACCAACTCTTAAAAATAACTATCCAATGGATGAATATCCATTGTATAAAAGTATTTAAATATAAACATGTTTTAAGGGATATTTTATATGTACATATATTTATTAAGAAGTGAATACACACAGGTGCATATGCACATACTATTGGTTCTGTGTCTCTAAAGAATTGACAGGTAGCAATACAACCAGCCTTATTAATGGAGAGGGCTTATTTGTATTGACCAGAACAAATTAGATAAGCCGTCCTAAAACAGTGGGCTTGTGGATGTGCTAGGAGATGGTGCTGTTGCCCATGTTCAGATCTACACCAGAGTGACTTGGCTTACCTATTTTATATATTGGAAATTAGTATAAATAGTATTTTGTTAAAATCCCCATTGCTGAAGATAATATAGGTTTATTGCTAGAGTTTATGGTTAGATCAATTTCTCCAAGTTTCAGTATATGTGGCTTCTACTTGAGATTTCATTCTATGAAATAGCTTTCCAGTGACAAAAAGATAATGCCTCAAAATTGGCCAAATATATTTTTATAGTCTATAAAGATATCCATATACATGGATTTATTTTATTTTATTTGTTTTTAGGACCTACCTCTTCTCAGGAGCCTGAAGCTTCCCAGCTCTATTGTTTTATTAATATGTAGAAAAATGTAATTTCCTTTGCTTCCCCAACGTAAGTCCATCTTCTCAAGTAATCTTTCATCAAAACAGTGATGTCTAAAATCACAGGAAAATGTGAAGACAGGAAAATGTGTGTTTGATATTAGGCTCCTGATTGCATTTTACATTATTAAGAAAAAGACTAAATCAAGATGAGGACACAGGCAAGAAGGAAAACCTGGACCGAGTTCATAGAGTTGTGAGCATGCGGGTGGCTGGGGTGAGGGGGCAGGGTAAAGCCTGGTGTGCTGTAGGTTCGTCTTCATACCCTTGTGTGTGAAGAACTTTGGGGGGCCTGAAAGAACTGGCTATTTCAGCTAGAACTATCAGGTTCTGTGTCCAAGTCCTCTTCACCACCGAGTAGCATCATGCAATTGAATTAATATCAGTGAGTGCACCTTGGAATGGGAATGGACTCTCCCAAAAAGTGGACGAACTGAACTCTAGTAACATGTATTTCCTGCTCCAAGAGACTACAAAGTTTGAAAGATTTCTTCAGCTAAGAGGTCAGCAGGCTGGCTATACTTTAGCTGGGGAACTTGATGGAATGTAGGGACCTGAACAGAGACAAATGCAAATCTCTTTCCTCTGCAAGATAGTCTTGGTCAGTGATTTTCAAAATGTAGCATGCACCAGAATATCCCTTGGAAACACTGATTGCTGAACCTCAGCAGATCTCTGGTCCAGTAGTGGGTCCCACAAAGGGCCTGAAAATTGTCACGTCCATGCCTCCAGCTGATATTAATCCTTGTGGTTTATGGCGCCACATTTTGAGAACTACCAGTCTTTGATATGATCCCACATGTTGTTCTTGGTACTATTTCTTATGGCACTACCACACCTGGACTCTTATGGCATGGGTCTTGCCTACATCTATGTCTTCAAGAATTTTACCTATTTTTGTGTTCCAGCAGATTGTGTTTCTATTTTAACATGCAGATTTTAATCCATTTTGATTTTAGCATAATATGCTGTGAGATATGTGGGTCCAGACTAATCTCCTTTTTTTTAAAGTTTGTATTTAGTACAGGGTCTATAGGGTCTACAGAGTCTCACTTATGTGGATCTGACTCATAGTGATTCTCTTGCTTTCAGCTTCCCAGGTGCTGGGATTATAGGCACATGCCATCATACCCAGTCTCGATCACTGTCTCAGTGCACTCTAGGGACAGGGCTGGCACGGCATGTCTGGTATGAAATCCTGACCACTGCTCTCTTCCTAAGCAGGCTCTTTAGTCCACTGAGCTATCTAGTCGGCCCAATATTCTCCATGTTGATAACCAGTTTTCCTGGCAAAATGGCTTACTTTAATTCTGTCTGTTCAAGATCTTGAAATCACTCTACAGAGTTCCAGTGAAAATCACATAGACAGCATGCTGGGGTTATATGGCAGTCAACTTTCTGTTTCATTGGCTGTGATTACTTCTCTTACTGTGCGGCCTATCATAGAGTATTGATTACTTATGGGCTCTTTGGGAATGTCTGGCATGTACTGGCTCTAGCTTACTCTCAGTAAATTTTAGTAACTTCAAATCAGAAGATATGATTAGTTTTGCTTTATTTTGTGTAGCTCTCAAGGACCATTAATTGCACAGCAAAATTTGGAGACAGATACTCCTAGCCAGGCACAATGGCACACACCTATAATCCCAGCACTCCAGGTTAGCTTGGGCAGTTTACTGACTCAGTGAAAGCTTGTCTCAAAGTTTAAAAAAAATTAAAAGCTGAAAATGTTGAGATATAGCTCAATGTAAAGGTCCTGGGTTCAGGAAAGAGGATTATTCAGTCTAATCCTCTTCCAGCTCATGCAGATACATGATGCATCTCCTCTTAGCACTCAGCCCCTAAAGGAGGACTGGAATCCAGGCCCTGGTCTTTAACCACAGCCCTGGCTTCTCTTTCTCATCTATTTAGGAAGCTCACTTTGTGTTCTCAGCACTACTATTCCTGAAGTGGAACATGGCGTGAAACAAACATAGTTGCTCAGACCCTATCATAGGATGGACTAACATTTAGAGGGTGAAGTTCAGGGGCTGCATTGTGCAAGAAGGTCCACATCTCTACTGCTAATGAAATGACCACAGGGGACATTCACTTACCCTTGGCTATGTCACCATCTCTGCACCAAGAGGGTTCCTCGCATGATCTCATTCCATCTTCACAACAATGGAAGGTCTTTTATTTCTAATGTACAGATTAAAAAGTGAGACTTGAGGTCTTGCCCTAAATTCATGCCAGTAAAGCTGTACTTGAAGCGGAGCATGGTCTTAGCTGCTAAACCTTGCGAGCAGTTCCAGTCTCGTTGATGTTAAGGAGTTGCTGCAAAGTTAAGTAGACATTGGTGAGAACTTCTTGCCTCATCTCATTTGTAAAATGAAGAACATTGGAGGGGAGAGCATTGTGTGGAGCTTATAAGATTTGACTTTCATTTTAATAATTCATAAACAAATTCTACAGTTACAGCTTGTGACTAGATGTCTCCCTAAACCCTCATGCACTCATAGGTGGGGTTTTTTAGAACTGGCTTGATTTAGGGTTCTGATACTGGGATTAAACGAGTGATGCTGGGATTAAGGGTGCCCTACCCTGGGTTTCGGTGGCACTGGCCAAAGGGCAGGTAGCCTGGATGGAATATAGAAGGGCAGAAAGAAGGTAGGCTGCTTCTGCTGCTTCTGCTATTTCTGCTGCTTGTAGCTTGCTACTTTGCTGCCTCATGCCTTGGTATGTTTTGTGTCTAGTTGTCTCCCCAAAGTCACATGCAGTCATGGGGCGGACTTCTAGAGTTTGTGATTAACTAAAGATTCACTGGGATTATGAGTGTGTGTTCTGCTGGGATTATGGGTGTAAATGTTGCTGGGATTGTGGGTGTGAGTACCACACCCAGCTTGGGGCAGTTAGCCTGAATGCAACATAAGGGAGGCAGACTTGTTCTCTGCTTCCACTGTTGCTGCTGCTCCTCCTATTTGCTCCTGCTCTTTGCTGCTGCCCATGAACGGCTGCCCTCTGCCATGCACCACTCTGCCTTGGAGCCAGCTGAGTATGGACTAAGCCCTCCAGTAGCTGTGAGCTAAATAAACCTTTCCTTCCTTCATTGTGAGTGTAGGTATTAGTCCCAGCAATGAGAGAAGAGTAACTGAGACATGCCTGTTCCTTGAGACTTGCCACTATTTCTCCTCTTGATGCCACCCTGCCTTGAAACCAGCCACCTAGGGACTAAAACCTCTACAAACTGTAGACTAAATAAAATCAAACTTTCTTCCTTTAACTTTGTATACTGGGTATTTGGTCAGAGCAATGAGAAAAATAACTATGCCCTAAACTTAGATTTGAAGACGTGGCTATGTCCACCAGCTCCAGCTTTATTAGATAGATGAATCCTCTATTCTTTAGGGTATCTGATGAGGATGATGCAGGCTCTGCTTGGAGAGCCGCCTGAGATCGGGAAGAGCTGCCCTTGGAGCTCGAGCGAGGTGTGCCTTGCATGGCAGCAGTTGGTTCTCCCAACCCCTGGGTCAGAGCCCACCTCACTAACCCACTTCCTCTCATGCTCCCAGCCGTGTTCTCTGAAGCAGAGAACGGAAGCAGGCTTCCTTTGCACCAGGGTAAGCAGGGAGAGACCAGAAAACCCAGTCTTACATTTTGTTCAAATGAGAAGAGGATCAAGAAATAGGCTGTGAAGAAAAAGAAATAAAAAAACTTAAAAATAGGAATAAACAATTACATTATGCAATGTATTAATTCTTGAAACTGTCCCACTAATCAGTTTTGAAACCATCTCATTGCTATTTGTTTCTCAATAAGGTTAATAAAAAATAAAAAAAAAAGTCCACCCAGGATTTTATTTTTATTTATTTATTTATTTATTTATTTTTGTTTTTTGCCTTATCTTCTGAGTTTATTATCTAGCCACAGGCCATCTAGATGACAGAGGTGGTCACACTCCCCAAATATTTTACCTTCACAGGTACAATAATCATAACCTGGCTAAGTACCAGCACCCTAACTTCTGAGGCCATATAAGCTTAATAACAAGGCATGCTTCTAAAACACCTCCAATAACCATCAATACACATATGATAAAATTAGGCTATTTTTGCCATTTCCCTCTCATAATCATTCATGACAAAGTCAGTTTATTGGTTTAATATTAGTTACATTTCAGGGAAGCTGGGTGAAAGTTATGCAAAATGTCTCCACATGGTACCAGTTTCATGTGAGAAAGTTATTCCAAAAAAAATTATTAAAATACTGAAACAAAAAAGTTACCTATAAAAAGAAAAGAACAACAGAGTGCAGCCCATTCGCAAGGCCCTGAGTTTGATCATGAGCACCAAAACAGAACGAAAACAAACAAAAAGCACCCATAAAACAAGACTAGATCCCTAGAGAGTTGGGCACAGTGATGTAAATGTGGAATCCCAGAACGGAGGCTGAGTTAGAAGATTTTCAAATTGAAATCCAGTCTGGAGAATTTAGCAAGACTGACCCTATCTCAAAATAAAATTTAAAAAGGGGCTAGGAAAAAGTTCAATGAGAAAACCCTGGGTTCAACCCCTAGTGGAGAACAAAATTTCATTAGCTGAAGCTGGACTCAGGCAGACATCTGCCATCTCTGCTACTCTGAGAGTGGAGGATCACTTGAGTCCACAGGATGGAAACCAAGGGCACAGCAGCACCTTCATGAAATGTTGCCTCAAAATAAAACTGAAGGAATGGGCCTGGCAAGCATGAGGCCCCGGGGTTCACTTCCCAGTACAAACATACATAAATAAAAATTAAAGGACAGCTTGGGATGCAGCTTAGTGCAGATCCTGGATCTCTTCGCCAGGGCCACCAGGACCAGGCCCACCACCACCACCACCAGCACGAACCCCCTCCCACGCACAAACACACGAAACATTTGTAGGGAGTGGTTCTGGAGACACCAGACTAACGCAGTACTTGTCTACCAGGGTGACCTCGTGGGCCACGAGGAAGACTAGTGTATTTCTGTTTTGTTTTTACCATGCTAGGGATGAAAGTGTCTCAATTGCTTAGGCAACAGCTCTAACATTGAACAACATAACATTTGCAGCTAGAAAAAGGCCAACGCGAAGGGCCTGTCAGTAGCTCCGACAGCGCTAGTCTCCACAAGGTCACTCTACTCTCCCCAGCTCCTAAACCGAGAAGGCTGTGAATCTGATTTAATAAACATGGAACGAAGAGAGAGGGAGGAAGGCTCCTCCAACTCGTGACAACCCAGGCGCGACCATTCTGCACACAGTCTATCTGTGTCACTCTCACCAGCTGCACCGCCTAGGGCACAGTCCGCCCGGGCTGGGAGGCCAGTCGGTTCAGGGGCCTTACTGGCTTTCATCTGGCGACCTCCGACTGCACCAGCGACT
>PVKA01040397.1:0-18790 GCA_004027165.1 Ctenomys sociabilis | reverse complement strand
GAAAGAAAGAAAGAAAGAAAGAAAGAAAGGGCTAGTTTACAGACAGATAAGATGGTAGAATTATTGAAATATCCAAAAACTGAGGACAGGATCAGACCCCAATTTCTTCTAGATTAATGTTTTCTACATCTGCCTGGATTAAGGTGGAAGATTGCTGAAACTATCTTAAAAATTAAAAATTTATAAAAGAGGATTATTGTGTTCCACCTCAGTCTAATTGAATCAGAATCCCTAATGTGAAAAGCCTTGAACAAACAGTTTTAAGTGCACTTGGGTAGTAGCTGGCAGTGGTAACTCCAAGTCCAACTTCTTTTAAATTAGAAGCTCTCTCAGCCTTTGTGGTTCTTAATTACTTGTGTACATTAGAATCAGTTGGAGTACTGTTTGATTTTGTTAACAGAATAGAGTCCATTGCTTTCTCTACAGATTTGAGTCAAGATACAAAACTGGGGTTGTGATGGTTAATTTTACATGTCGACCTGAATGGGCTAAGGGATGTCCACATAGTTGGCAAAACATTATTTCAGGGTGTTTGTGTGAGAGTGTTTCTAGAAACAATTAGCGCTTGCATTAGTGAACTGAATAAGGAAGATCTATCATTAGCAATATGACGGCACAACATCTAATCAGTTGAGGACCTGAGTAAAACAAAATGGGAGAAATGGTGAATTTCCTACCTTAACTGGTACAGTCCAGTTAAGGTAGGAAAATCACCATTTTCTCCTTCTTTGATTGGAAAGGGCACTCGATTTTTGAGCCTTCACACTTGGGCTGGACTATGTCACTGAGCTTCCTGAGTGCCAGACAGTGTATGTGGAACTTTTAGACAACTATTATAGGACTTATTAGCCTCCTTAATCTAGTGAGCTGATCTACTTGAATAAAATTTATTTCTATGAATCTCTATACATTCTGTTCCTTTTGTTCCATTAGAGAACCCTAACTCAGGTGTTTTATTTTTTTATTGATTTTAATGAGAAAAAAAGATAAAATAATAATGAAACAGTTTCAAAATAAGTTAGGAAGACAGTTACAATATTTAATACATTGCATATTGTTGTCTTCATAGTAGTTATTCAGAGGACAAGATGCAGACATGATATCTTGTTTAAACAATGAGTACAAATCTTTCTTCTAAATGAACTAAAAGAAAGTAGTTGTATATCTATCCTAACTATCTTGTACATACATATTTTTTCACAAAAAAAGTTCTTTATTTATATCTCCCGTTTTTGTTCTGTTTTTTCAGAGACGGGTGCCCCATTGCTATTCCAGGGGTTTTAAACTTGTTTTCACTTTGTCTGTTCATTAATGTCCCCAGACAGTGCTGAGGCCGAAGCTGGCTTAGGGACAACTGCAGGCTTCTTCTCCCTGTCAGTTTAGCTGATCTCTGCTGAAACAGCTCGAAGCTGAGATTCCTCATCGCTTCCACCTAACATGATCACAAATATTTTGCCTTCTTTACCTAGGAAAACTATTTTACCTCTCTTCTTTTGCACATAGATGTACTCTGGCTGTGAAAAAAAACATAGGCACTGTGATTCCTGCTGTCAATATATTACAGTGAGCTGGAGGGAAGGTTTTGTGCTGCAATATCTTCTCCAGGGAAAGACAGGAGGAATGGGGAAGAGAGGAGAGGAATCTACTTAAAACCTGTTAGGCCTGGCTCAGTAGCAAACACACAAAACAATTAGTTGACTGGCCAAATTTTTATTTAGCTAACTGCTAACTACATCAGAAATATCGCACTTTACAACATAGCATTACACATTTTGAGTACTTCAAAATTCAGTTCTTTAGGAGTCTTTTTGAAAAACATGACTGTTCATTAAATGAGCAAATTCCTTATTCTAAATTGATGTCTTGAGCCTCTCTAATGCTTTGGCAAATCACCAGAAAAACACCAGACTGAATTTTCAACAAATACATGTTCAGAATTTATTATGTTCAGTCATTATTGTTGACAAGGGGGATAAGACTATACTCCCCTAACCTGCATTTGAGAGGGGACTGGAAGGAAACAACTTATAATGAAATGAATGTATGTAATAAAATTGGTGGCAAAGATGATGCTATGAAGAAAATAAATTAGGCTAAGCAGACAGAGAAAGGCTGGAAGACTTTTATGGAACACAGCTCCCAGCACATTGCTATTAGCTGGTGTTCATTAGTATGATTTATGGATGTGCATCAGCTTCTTTCATATATGATTTTAATAATGCTGCCAATGTTACTTTTCATATTTATAGATGTAGCTTTAAAAGAAAATCTTATAGATTGTGACAGATGAAACTTGTTTGGTCAAGCCCAGGCCTCTGTCTGCAGGTGCCAATGCAAGGCCTGTCAATGTGGCTGATTTTCCCAGGCTTTCAGGCTGCTCAATACCTTGAATCAAAATGAGCCACCCTGCAGTACTGCTGTGTGCTGTGTCTGCCCACTGAGAATACCCCCATTCATCACCAACTGACAGCAGCCCCTCAGCGGGTGTCGCACGCACATTTCCGGATGGACTCCTCATGGATGTCTCTGTGGAAGATCCATGCGTGTCCTGTCATGGTGCAGCACCACAGGGGCCTGCTGCCAACCATCCTTAGTCAGTGTGCTGTGCCCTCCCAGCTTCTCCATTTGCACACTGGCTGCTTTCCAGGGCAGCTGGTAAAGGCTAGAATAGTGCTGGGTTGCTATGTATTTATATAGTGATAATCACCACTGTGGCATGGCTACACACTGATCGAACAGCACATCCAAATGTAACTGAGACAAATTCACAAATTCTCTCTCTCTTTCAAGCTCTTTCTAAAGAGGGAAGCAGAAAAAAGTGGGCCATGAATAGGCATTAGAAATGACACGGCTGCAAACCTACAGAACTAGCAAGCCTTCAATGTCTCAAGCAGTATCTCCATGGTGCTGAACAGGAAGGTGATGTGAGCCTCTTAGCCCACATTTCACCCAGTGGATGAGAAACAACCACACGCTCTGAACACAAATCGCATCTTTTATGTTTGCAGTTTGTTTCTATTCAAAGCCTGCTTATATCCATTACCAATTCATGTTCACTGGGTTTTCATGGGAAAAGAAAACAATTCTTTACACATACTATACAAATAAAAATGGGATACAATGATCTTTTTAAATGTGTTGTTTAGAAAATTTCATATGAATGCCCAGATACAAACCACATCTACAAGTAAGTCAAAATAATGCATGGCTATGAATGGAAACAATAGAATAAATTATATAAATAATCCAAAAATAGTAAATGCCAATTATACCACAACTGTACCTCTGAATTCAATAAATTTTATAACTGTTTTATCAAATATCAAATTTGAGAATACATCTCTTAATTTTACCACTGGTTCCTACCTTCCTTTCTTCATCTTGAGACTTCCATAATCCGTATCTGCTGTGATACCACTTCGAATTCTTCCACCCACCCCCTGGATAGCCTTCTCTCTTGCTTCCTTGCTTTCAGGGTGGACATATCCTACAGTTCAGTGTGCCATATCTCACTGTCCCAGAGCATCATGCACCTTCCTCACATCTGCAATTTTCATCTTTTTGTGAGGAACTCAATGAACTTCAACTTCCACCTCAAGACTGGCATATGCATGATCCCATATGAGTGGACATTTAAAGAATAGTAGAACAAGCACTCATTCATTCATTTGAATTAAAATATAGAGTCTATCTTCATACAATGCAATTTCAGGTGGCTTTAAAAAAAACTTTTTTAAAAGTTTTTCTGCAAAGTCATGGAGTGGTCATTAGTCGGGAAATGGATAGACAGGCAAATTGAACCTCACTGATAATGTCTTCCGAGTCTATGCTACAGGAACAGCTTTACTGCATGAACGATCAACAGCCAAGTCAGTGAGTTACAGATGCTAACCAGGGACTGATGGGCACAGCAAGTCAATGCACATTGATCTGATGCACATTGCACTATGTGGCACTAATAATGTTTTATGCGCATAGTGACACTGAGCATATTAGTTGTCATATAACAACAACAAACCTTTACCATGCACACTTACTTGTGCTTCTTGCATTTCTAGTCCCTCTATTTAAGGAGAGAATAAGTGATAATTTGGTCTAAAGTTATGGGATAAAAGAGACATTTCTAAATATGCTGAAGATACAAAGACACTACACATTTAAGTCTTTCAAGGGTCCCCCAAAGAATGCAGGCTGATAACAATGATTAGTGAGTGATAAACTTTATGTATTCTAAAATTCAAATTGATCTATTTTCAATGCTAAGAATATTTGCAGATTCTGTATATACTTTTAAAAACAGTAAAAGTGAAAAATACTATTTGGTCCTTAACTAAACTATGAATAATATATATTTACTGGAATAATGTATATTTCCCTGTCTGCACACATTTTTAAAAGCCTCATAAAAATACAAAGTGTGACTTGTCTATAATATCTTCAACGAAGCATGAAGAAACTTACAGAGAAGAATAAATTTGTCTCCCCAAGTTATTCAAGAGGAAATCCAACCCTAGAAGTCTACAAGAAATGTCAGAAAGATATATAACTATTTTCATTAGATTAGAAGTGTCAGAAACAAGAAGAGGAGGTTCTGAAAAACAATATAGTAATAAATAATAGATTAAAACAGCTGTTCCCCATTTCTTTTCCTTTGGAACAGTATGACTTGAGAGCATAAGTGCTCCACAGAGGAACTAAATTGCTTCTTCATCTAAAAAGTTGGGAAGAAGTCTATGCTGGGCATGAGTACATTTTTTAACTTCTAGACGTCAAGAAGCTCCCTGTTTCGCACACAGGTGTATCTCTCACAGAGAGAGATGGTATTCAAAGAATCCCATATTGATTTGAGCTTAAATCCTTTTTCTGTGGCAGCTATTAACAGCTCGTGTTATGCAGAATGCTTAGCAATATGTCAAGGAAGGTGCTTAGTTAAAATAATTAGTGCTAAATATAGAAATAACAAATTGCAGCCCTGATTCCTTAGCTAATTAAATAAGCATTTAAAGCATTTAATATATATATAATATATATATATATATATATATATGTTTTCCCATATGTTCCTTTGGTCCAGAATTACAGCAGAAACTTGTAAAAATTCATAGGAAATCTTGGCCTATCTGTATTCTAATAGGCACTCCACATATTCCAATTCACATCCTATTTAAGAAAAATATATCTTTTTCTTAAAGATAAAGGTGCTTAAGGGCACACTCTCTCTTCACGTGTAAATCCTTTTTTATAATCTACAATTAAAATACATTATGCTTTAACTTACTAATGTAGTTGTCCTCCAATTGCTTAAGACTTTCAAGTCGTATCTTTCAGTTCAGCACTTTGTATCTTCTGGATATAATTATACTAAAACAGAGCACACCAAAAAATGTTTGGCAAAATTCTCATAATTCAAGTTGCTTATACTGGTGAATGTTGTCTACATTCACAAATAAGTCACATTAAATATAATAAACATCATCAAAGTTATTCAAAGAATTAACTTCTAAAGAGTGTACATAGATGAGTTAATGAAAATAAGTGTAATATGTAGGAAAATTTTCATTTCCTATTAACAGAAGTATAAATATGTACATTTATACGTTAGGGATACTCTCCTTATTTTAAAAACAAGAAAAATGGTGAACATCCATAGAAGAAATATCTCACTTCTGTCCTGAATACACTTTTTTTGAGATTAGAACAAAAGCTATGAGATCAGGAATCAGACTGTTTCTCTGGACACAGACATGATTGCATTCATGTTTTCTGAACAACATTAAACACTATCGCAAGTTGCAGTGTCTTAAAATTTTACATTTCATCATTCTGTACCCATGATTAGATTGAGTACCAAATATATTACAATATTGTCTAAATACCATCTAGGTATCTAATTTCTAATCATGCACAATTTTTATTAGTGAAATTATGTTTTAAGGACCTGAGAAACTTAGTAAATTTATGTCTTTTCTAAGCTTGAAATGCTTAATATTCTGAGACAGATAAAATGCTTTAACTTCATAGCGAACTACTGGTTAACATTAGGGAACAAACCTAATGAAAAAGGTTATACACAGAAAACTGCAAAAACATTATTGAGACAAATTTTAAAAGAGGGGAGGAGAGAAGAGGGAAAGGAAGAAAGATTGAATGAATGGGCGAAATGCTACAAAGAGCCAAAAGATTCTATCAGTTCCTTGCAATTGGACACATAATATACTGGAATGCCACTGGAAATCCTACCAGGTATTTTGGCAGGAATCAACAAATTTCTGGGGGAATATAAAATCAACTGTAATTTCTGTGGGAATATAAAAACAAAGAACATTTAAGACAAACATGAAGAACCAATTTGGAGGGCTCATACTCCCCAAATATCAAGACATTAGAGTCCTAAGTAGCAAAGAAAGGAGACCAGAACAGAACAGAAAAATCAGCCAATTAACAGGAACTAATCTCTAAGAAAGAAGCAAATACATTCCTCAGTTCACTCAGTCTCTGACAGTTGCATATTCACTTAAAAATGAATCTGATTCTCTACCTCACATAAAACTGAATACCAAATATATTGTGAAACTAAATGTGAAATGCTAAAACTTATAACATTTTATTAAAAATCTTGCAAACTGTGGGGCCTGTCCCTACAGTAGCCTCCACAACTCATGTCCACAAGTGCTCACATAATATATAATACTATTCCCTCTGAGATGGGATTTGATCTGGGAATGAGCTCTGTCAAGAGAATATAACGAAGTGAAAGGATTTCTAGTGTAAGTAAGTCTCAAAAAGTTAACTTAGAATTCTTCTGGAAAGAGAGGGGTGGCCAAATAACTCATCAGATTAAACTGCCTGCTTAGGTTGATGGAGCAGCCAGGGTTCCATTTCCACATGCCATGCCAGCCCCACCCCTGCTCAAAAGAGTGACTGAGGTGGGGCATAGCAGCACGCACCTGTAATCCCAGCTCTTTGGGCGGCTGAACACAGGCGGGTCACTATGAGTCTGACTATATAATGAGACCCAGCAGACCCTATGTACCCTTATTAAGAAACACAAAAACTAAAAATTAAAAAACTAAAAAGTTTTTAATAGAATTGTTCTGGAAAGAAAGATTTTTCCTCTGTGAATCTGAGTAAGATACAGGTCCTCAGGAGGACTGGCATCTCCTGAAAGAGGTACTCTCATTCCAGCGTTGATGAAATCACCAACAAGTTGGAGCAACTCCATCATAAGGAGTTGCAGGCAGTCTGAAGGAACCATAGTTGGTCTAAATGACTTGAGAACAACCAGCAGCCGATGCCCTGCAAGAATCCACAGCTCAGGGATCTTTCACCTGCTCACTACTCCCCAGAACCTTTTCCAGCCAAGGCCGAAGCCTGGCACATGTGTGGAAACATACGCACACCAGAACCTTCTTCAGCAGAGAGACTTAGCATGGAAGCCTGCAACATAACTCCCTGCAGAGAGGCTAAGGGCCAGACTCACCCAGATAATCCAGGAGTTGAACATCTTGCCAAAGTGGCACAGCTTGTAGGGTTCACCTCTATGAACTGCAGCAGGAAGAAGCTGAGCACAGCAGCTAGACCGATGCCAGGCACATCTGGAGAGTTCAAACATGGTAGATACAAATCCATGTTTGGATGGGCTGAGACACTTTTCTAGACTTAGATCTATGAGAGCATCCTCTCTCTTTCTCTGTTGATCAAGGGAGGGGGCAACAGGTAATTGGGGTGAACCAGCCTGCCTTGAAGATGCCATGTACATCAAGGGAGGTGATCAGACAGAATTTAAGGAAACTAATTTAAATACCAATTCCCAACTTAGTATCAGCTTAGCTACACAGACATAATGTTTTCTCTTACAGTATAAAATACAAACCTATTAGTTACAAAAGATTGAGAACTGCTAAATATGTCTACCCACTATTAGTGTTCCTATTTATACTTCTGCAAATACAAAACTGTAACTGCCTTAACCACATAATCTATCCTGGCTAAAAATTTTGTTAGGTTCTAAGGTAATAATGGCACCAAAGCTCTACCCAAAGGTCAGAGAGCAGTGCTATGCAAAATGACAGAGAGGAGCAAAATGCAGTTTCAGGCCCCGAGCCCACCCAGACAAATTCAGAAGCATAGTAGAAATTGGGAATCACACACCTGAAAAATCTGAATTAATAGTGTCTGAAGTAAAGAAACAACTGCAGAAAGGTATAAAGGAAATCAGATCAGAAACAATCTCTGAAGTATAACAAAAACAGAAATGATAATTATAATGAAAGAATTACAGAGTGCTTCTAAAAGCACTTAATAAAAAAATAGAGGAGAATAGAAAAATGATGGAGTTCTTGAATGAGCATAGTTCTTGAATCGTATAGGAAAGAAATAGAATGCATGATGCAGATTCAAAGAGATATACAGGAAATTAAAACCTCAATCAGAAGATGGCAAAACCATTTGAACGAAAGTAAAGATAGCATTTCTGATACTGAAGATACAGTTGCAGCTAATGAAAAGATAAAAGAAAAGATCTCTCAAACAAAACTAGGATGCAGGAAAAAATAATTCAAAATCTTCAAGATGATGCAAAGATAAACGATGGGAGAATAATAGGCATCAGTAAGAAAGGAGTCAATACCAATGAAATAAAAAGATTATGGGCAGAAGTAATAGCAAAAGCTTCCCAAATATGGGGAAACAATATGACATTCAGATAACCGAAGCATATAGAACTCCAAATAACATCAACCAAATTAAAACACCCAGACACATAATAATCAAGATTCCAAGTATCCAGCACAATATACTGAAAGCCTTGAGAGAAAAGAAAACAGATCACATTTAAAGGAAAACTAATCAGCATAACAGCAGATTTCTCTTCACTAACCATCAGGTCAAGAAGACAATGGAGCAAAGTACTTCAACTCCTCCAAGCAAACAAATTCCAGCCCAGAGTGCTGTACACTGCAAACTCTCTTTCAAGTTTGATGGAAAAGTGAAATACTTCCATGACAAAGAACAATTAAAGAATTTCACGATGACAAAGCCAACACTACACACACTATTAAAGATATTCTAGACAGGGACAAAAACTCTGTGAATGAGACCACAACTGTATGAATGAGAATGGATAGAACCTAGGGCAAATAACTAAACACAGGAGAAAAAGAGGTATACAAAAGCAGGTAAATAACATGTCAATCGTGAGTCAATACATCTCAATTATCCATCAATGTAAATGGACTCAAATCACTAACTAAAAGAAATAGTCTAGCAGAGCAGATTAGGAAACAAAATCTAACAATATGATGTATACAAGAAACACACTTACTTCATAAATTCACAGGCTGAAAGTCAAAGGATGGAAAACAATTGTATGTGCCCCAGCATCTCAGAAAAAAAGCAGGGGTAGCAATCTTCTTCACAGACAGTCTAAACTTTAAACCAAGAATGATCAAACAAAATAAAGAAGGCCACTACATACTAGTTAAGGGAAAAATACAAAAGGAAGAGGTAATGATCATAAACATTTATGCACCAAACACAGGGGTACCCAACTATATAAGACAAATGTTAGTGAACATGAAAAATCTAATATCCAATACCGCAGTCTTAACAGGAGAACTTAACACCCCCTTACACCAAAAAGATAGGTCAAGTAGACAAAAAGAAAATAGCAAAGTAGCATGAGAACTGAACCAGACCTTTAAACAAATGGACTTAGTGGATATAGACAGTGTGTTCTATCCAACCACATCTTAACACATATTTTTTCAGCTGCACCTGCACATGGGACATTTTCCAGAATATACCACATAATAGTCCATAGGTCATGCTTCAGTCTATACAAGAAAACAGAAATTATTCCATAGGTCTGAGGAGATAACCTCAGGCACAGGGTCCTTAGTTCAATCCCCAGTACCCCCCCCCCAAAAAAAAAAATCCCTAGCATATTATCTGGCCACAGTGCAATGAAACCAGAAATAAATGACAAAACAAACCATAAAAGCTCCATAAATACATGGAATTTAAATAAGACCCTCCTCAGCAACCAATGGGTAACAGATGAAAAGAAACAAGAAGTTAAACAATAGCGACAATTCAATGAAAATTCAAGCAGAAGTTATCAGAATTTATGAGATGCAATGAAACTACTGCTTAGTAGGAAATTTATAGCTGTAAGCTAACACATTAGGAGCACAGAACGGGAACAAATAAACATCTTAGTGCTGCACCTCCAACATCTAGAAAAGGAAGAGCAAACCAGATCCAAAGCCCAAAGACAGTAGAATATTATACAGATTAGAGCAGAAATTAATTCAATCAAGACAAAGAAAACAATACAAAGAATTAAGGCATCAAAAAGCTGGTTCTTTCAAAGATTAAATAAATTTAATAAGCCCTCAGTTAACTTCACCAAAAAGAGGAAAGAAAAAATTGAAATTCAAGCAATACGAATGAAAACAGTGAAATTATCACAAACCCTGTGGAAATTCAGGTTATCAATTACTATTTTGAGAATCTCTACTCTTACAGAATTGAAGACACAGAACAAATGGACAAATTCCTAGAAAGCTACAAATTGCCAAAACTGAATCAAGAAGATATAACAACTCTCAATAACTCAATAACACCCAATGAAATTCAAAATGCAATAAAAAGCCTATTGACAAAGAAAAGTCTAAGTCCTGATGGATGCACAGCTGAATTCTACAAGAAATCTACCGAAGATATAATCCCTATACTCCTCAAACTCTTCAATGAAATTGAAAAGAAAACAATTCTCCCAAAATCATTCCTGGCAGCAGATATTATATTGATACCAAAACCATTAAAAAATGCAACTAAAAAAGAGAACTATAGGCCAATCTCCCTCATGAACATAGATGCAAAAATCCTCAATAAAATTCTAGCAAATAGAATATGGAAAATCATTAAGAAGGTTTCATACCATGACCAGATAGGATGCATCCCAGGGATGCAAGGATGGTTCTACATACACAAATGGATAAATGCAATGCACCATATCAATAGAGTCAAATCCAAAAACCACCTGATCATCTCAGTTCATGCAGGAAAGGCTTTTGACAGAGTCCAACACTCATTCCTGTTCAAACTCTTAGAAAAAGTTGGAATACATGGCCTCCACCTCAATCTGATCAGAGCCATCCATGAAAATCCAACAGGTAACATAATTCTAAAAGAAGAAAAACTGAAATCATTTACCCTCAGTTCAGGTACAGGACAAGTATGTCCTCTATCACCACTCCTATTCAATATAGTTCTGGAAACATTAGCTAGAGGTATTAAACAAGAGAAAGAAAAAAAAAAGGATTAAGAATGGATAAAGAAGAAGTTAAACTCTCATTATTTGCAGATGCCATATGCTCTACTTAGAAGACCCAAAAAACTCCACCAAGAAGCTATCAGAATTGATACACAAATTCAGTAGCACAGCAGGATACAAAGCCTATACTGAAAAGTAAATACAATTCCTCTACACAGATAACAAGCACACTGAGAGAAAAATTAGAGAAACAATGCCTCTTACAATAGCACAATGGAAAATGAAATACTGATGAATAAATCTAACTAAAAAAGTAAAAGATCTATTCAATGAAAATCACAGAACTCAGAAAAAAACAAATTGTAGAGGATCTCAGAAAATGGAAAGATATTCCCTGCTCCTGGATAGGAAGAACCAGCATTGTGAAGATGACCAAAACCCCAAAATTGTTATACAGATTTAATGCAATCCATGTCAAAATACCACCAACACATCTAACAAACCTAGAGTAATCATTGCTAAAATTTATTTGAAACCACAAAAAACCTAGAATAGCAAATGCAAACTTGAGCAACAAATGCAAGGCAAGAGGCATTACAATTCCTCACTTGAAATTATACTACAAAGCTACTGTAATAAAATCAGTATGGTATTGGCAAAAAAAAAAATAGACCTAAGGAATGCTGCAATTGATTACAACATGCAGATGCAACTACAAAGTCATCTTATCTTCAACAAAGGGGCCAACATGTCCATAGGAAGAAAGATAACCTCTTTAACAAATGGTGCTGGAAAAACTGGCTCTCTACATGCTGAAAACTAAAATTTGACCCAGGTCTATCCCCATGCACAAAACTAAAGGAAAAATGGATTAAAGATATAAACATTAAAACAAAACACTAAATCTCCTGGAAGAGAAAATAGTTGGAAATCTTGAAGACATGGGGGTAAGCAAACAGTTCATGAACAAAAATCAAACTGCATGGGAAATACTTGAAAGAATTAACAACTGGGACCTCCTCTTATTTAGAAGTTTTTGAATGTCAAAAGAAATTACCAACAATGAAAAAATAACCCACAAATTTGGAAAAATTTTAAGCAATCAGACAAAGGTCTTCTATCTAGAATTTATAAGGAGCTAAAAAACATTAGGACCTCAAAATTTAAAGATACAATCCAAAAATGGGCATCCAAGATGAACACACAACTTCTCAGATCAAAAAATACAAGAAACAAATAAATACATTAAAAGTGCTCTGTATCACTAGCCATCCATGAAATGCAAATTAAAGCAACACTGAGATACCATCTCACCCCAGAAAGAAATGGCTGTCATAAAGAAATCAACCCACAACAAATGTTGTAGAGGCTGTGGGGGAAAGGGAACCCTTCTCCACTGCTGGTGGGAATGTAGACTGGTACAACCATTGTGGAAATCAGTGTGGAGACTCCTTAAAAAACTAGGACTGGAAATCCCATTCAAACCAGCTATCCCCCTTCTGGGAATTTTCCCGAAAGAACTGAAAACATCATATCATAGTGATATATCTATGTGCCTATGTATAAAGCACCACAATCTCTGATAGCCAAATCTTGGAAACAACCATAATGCCCATCACCTGAGAATTGGAAGAAAAAGATGTGGTGTTTTTATACAATAGAGTATCACTCAGCTATAAAGTAAAATAAAGTAGAAGCCTCTATATTTAAGTAGATGCCACTTGAAGATATGCTCATAAGTAACATAAACGAGATCCCCATGTGTAAATGTCATATTGTCTCCCTAGTGTAAAAACTCAAAACAAGAAATAAAAATTGAAAGGTATAACAAAGTTAAATGGAAAGTGAGTACTTAAGGGTTAAACAACAAAGAGTGAGAAAGGAGAAAAGTTAGGAAATATGGCAGGAGCAAAACCATACATTTGGATAAACAGGATAGTTAAGGCAATGGTCCAAAGAATCTCCAACGGGTTTTTGAAAATAGCAGTTAATGATAGAATTATCATCCTGACTTATATATGCTGATATTTGTCAACTAAGCAACTAAACTGAAGATAGCCATGTGTGATACTAAAACTATGCTTGAAATACCTATCATTTGGTCTTCTAGATGCATACTTTCTAATTTCTTACCAATTATTGCTATACTCTTTAAAGCAAACTTTTTGTTTTTTTTAAAAAAGGTAATAAATAAAACAAGAGACAAGAAAAAATTATCATAGGATTGTCCTGCTACAATTCTGTATGTGATTTGATTTCTAAATTTCTGTGTAAAAATGTATAACTGTTTTTTTTACATACTATAGAGATTTAAAGTTTAGAATATCCATGGTTGTTGGAAATTAGCAGTTCCATGTTACGTCCCAGGCATTAGATATTCAGACAGTGATGGCAAGCTCAACTTCCTCTGTTACAGGGTATCAATAAGCTTCCCTTTTGTATGTTGAACAACTAAAGTTTGCAGACCAAAAATTAGAGAAAAAGAGGGGCTACAAGGATAGCCAATATTTTGGCCCTAGCCCTTCAAACCTTAAATCCTGCAGTTCCATGTGGGATATCTGAGGCAATCTGTGATGAGTGGTGAGTTCCAAATGCCATGCATGGCTCCGCCCCTAAGGCACTCATGGTGGTAGCACTCATGGCGTCTCTCTTAGGACAGCTTTGCTCCCTGCTTGGAGTTTCCCTTAGATGATCCATATTCTTAGCCTTTCCAAAGTTCTGGGGTTTCCACTGAGTAGGCTTCTCTCTTACAGCTTCACACACTGCCCTCTGAGGCATAGTGCCTAGCCTCCCAAGTCTTCTTCTGAAATCGAGGAAGCCTTCTTAACCTCAGAACTGCATTCTGAATGTGCCTAAAACCACCACCACATGGATGATACCAAGGTCTGCTGCCAGTTGGAGCAGTAGCCAGGTTTTCCTCTCTCTTGGCTGTAGGGGTCGAGTGCCTGGATGGCTCAGCACTCTCACCCTGATTCCGAGGAATAATTTATCCACGCCAGGGCCAATCTAGAACCTGGTGTGACTGCTGCTGACATTCTGGAACTTGGGGATCCATAGCCTTCCACTCAAGGCAGAGTCCCTGACCTTTGCAATTTTGAAGCTCCAAAGGGTGGAGACCTGCCTCCTCCTGTGATGCCCTCAGGCTATCTTTTCCATTCTCTTGTTCCTTTCCTGCAGTGGAGATCCTCTCAGCTCCATATTTGCAGTCCATAGCTTTATTGGAGCTTCCTTTCTGGCCAGACTCACATTTTAAATCATCCTTCTGGGTTCCTTGCTCTTCTCAACATAAATCTGACTAAAAAGCCCCTAGTAACAGCCATGCCACCACCCCAATATTTGGATTCTTTGAAATATCTTTTGAAAGATTAATCAGTTCGCCATGCTTAAACTCACTCTCAGGCAGTCTCTGGACACGAGCAAAATGCAGACAACTTTTCTGCCAACTCAAAACACAAATGATCCAGAGTCCAACAACCAATGCAGTCCTTCTCCCCAGCAGAAACCTCCCCAGCCTGGTCTTTATAGGCAGGATTTCTATCAGCCTTCTGGTTTGCTGAGCTCTGACCAGAATCTCCCATTCAGAAGAGCTGAAGATGTTCCAGCTCTTCACAAGTAGACAACATCTCCAAACTTTTCCAATCTCTTCCCCTAAGCCATTCCTAAAAGCTGGTAATCCACATGGTCATGTTTAGCCACAGCAATGACCCCACTCCTGTGGTACCAAATTCTGTCCTACTTTTCTCTTGTTGCTGAGACCAATACCCAACACTTAAAATGAAGCAAGGAAAGGGTTATTTATCTCACAGTTACTGAAGGTTTCAGTCCATGTTCAGCTGGGTCCAAGGTGGAGCAGCACATAGCAGAGAACATCCTTTCATGGTGGTGGCAAAGAGCAAGAACCACTACTGAAAGTGTATTGAGAAAATTTTTCTGGAAAGTCATCAAGTGGCAATATTTTTTTTTTTTTGGGGGGGGAACTGGATATTGAACTCTACACTTGCCAGGCAAGCACTTATTCTACTGAGCTATCTCCCCAGCCTATGTGGCAGTATTTGAAAGTAGAAGACAGTGATGAAGTAGAATCTTGTATCAGACACTATACTCTGACTTCCTGACAATGGCTAGTGGTGCTCGAAAGAGCAGGAAATCCACACTAAATGATCAACTTGACCATACTGATGTGCTGAATAAAAATCTGAAATATTCATTAACATATTTCTCCACTCTGGCTCTGGTCCTATCTTCTGCCACACAACAAAGTATCCCAAAATTTAATGTCTTAAAACAACAATTATTATCTTTCATGATATTCTGGGTAGGGCATTTGTGCAGAGATCAGCTGAGTATCTTACACTATACATGCTACACAAAGTGTCAACTGGTACAACTTAGCCTCATTCTGTGAATGGGCTCATCTGAATGGTCGATGATTGCCATACCTACATAGCTAATGCCTTGGATGGCACGACTGAAGGCTGATTGGGCTCGACTGAAACTGGTTATCAGAATCAGGCTCATTTGGGTCTCTTGATCATGTGAATTAAGTACGTCAATTTGGCCAGCCTAGATTTGAAAGTAGAAGGGCAAAATAGACTGGAACTTCCAGAGAGAACAGTGGTCATGTGCGGGGAAGATAGAGACAGGCCTCCCAACTTAGAAACATGGTATTATAGCCTGTCATCTCTATGATATACCAAGACACTCCTCATACTAAGACAGTGGAATACACTGTAATGGAATTATATAAAAACAAGAGTTGGATTATAGGTTTTGCATGAGAAAAAATATTAATAACTGGAAAATAGCACTAGAAGGTACTGACAAGAGCAGTTGACAGTTGGACAGATACCTTATTTCTCTAGTACTAGGGGAATTGCCCTAGGATAGATAGTTAGATAGATAGATAGATAGATAGATAGATAGATAGATAGATAGATAGATAGACAGACAGACAGACAGACAGACAGACAGACAGACAGACAGACAGACTGATCTTCAATGGCTTAACAAAATTTTAATTGTCTAAGTTTATCTTAAAATGAGAATTGTTAAATATGTCCTCAAGGCAGGACGAGTTGAGGCAGAAATTAATTTCAGTTCTAGGGAAATAAAACCATATTTTTCAATGTCTAACTGTTTGAGAAATGAAATTTATACCTGTGTAAATGTTCTAAGATTTTGATCCTCTTGGCTTTATCATCTTAATATTTTATGTAATACAATTAAAGAATAGCTAACTCAAATGAGTGATTTTTTCCTATTTCATTTGTTAGTGAAATCTTCAAGTTCTTCCTATACACTCATAACAAATAATGAAACATCTTATTTGCTTACATTCCATAGTTTGCTGACTTTTTAAATTCAATTTGTCTTAGACATAAAATATTTACTATTTTAAACACTTAATTAAGTCCTCACTGACCTTGAAATGCTAGAGCCAAAATATTGGCTATCTTTGTGGTCCCTCTAATTCTCTCACTCACTCCGGAGATGAACATCCTGTCTGGTTAAGGTTTGCTATCAGTTGCTAAACAACCTAGTGTCATGGGTTACTAACTTCACAAAAGTGTAAATAAAAGACAGTTTTGTTATGAAAAAGGGTGGTGAAGGAAAAGATAGATAGATAAATAGATAGATAGATAGATAGATAGATAGATAGATAGATATGTATACACAAGAGACTTAGGATACAGCTACTTTTTCTTAGTTAATGGAGAATAAAAGTTTGTACGTATATTGTTTAGACAAGATATCATGTCTACATCTTGTCCTCTGAATAACTAGTACAAAGACAACAATATGCATTGTATTAATTACTGCAAACATCTCCTATTAACCTGTTTTGAAAGCTTCTCATTGTTGTTTTATCTTTTTTCTCATTAAAATGAATAAAAATTTTCAAAAAATAAACAGTTAATTTCTATTGACTCTAGTTGTCCATTACACTCTAAGATTGTCTAGTACATTGCTTCTGGAGAATGAACTAATGTAATAACTTCTAAGGTTCCTTATTTGTTTTCTTGGAAGCTTTTGTCCATCAACAAAATTATATTTCTTTGGAGACAGGTATAAGCAAATACTGAAATGAACCACCAGATAAAACTGAAGCAAGAAAAGTTAAGTTGAAGTATGGACAAAAATTCAAGGAGTAGAATTTCAAGGGCCATAGATAAGTTCATAGTTGCTGATTTATTTACCATGAATATATATTAGAAGCTTATGGTAGTATACCTCACAACTAACACAGGCAAATATTAACACACGGTAGTTTTTCACAAAAGAATTCTGAGTTGTCTTATTTCCATTGTGGCTTCCTTTTTTGGCCTGTTCTCTCAATATCACACTCAAAATCATTGTGCTTTCAAACTATAAAGAAAGTTCTCTTCATCATTCAATATTTTTATTATAGAATATGGCTATTACCTTTCTCATTTACTTTATTCTTTATTTTAATGTAATGCAAGTAGATTAATGATAAATAAAATATAAAAATCCCTTTTCTTACTCATCTGTAAAAAATTCAAAGAACAAAATTTCCAAACAAAATTATTTAGACATAAGGTGCAATCAGGCTTGCCATATAATTCAAAGACCTTTCAACATGAAATAACCAGGATCTCAACATCACACACACACACACACACACATACACACAAACTCAACTCATAACGACTTTATTCTAAACAATTTATTTCACTCCTACCTCAGCCAACATAAAAGAACCTTGTGATGGCATATTTCACTCAGTTATTTTGCAACAGCCTCAGCCCCATGGAAGCCTCAGTTACTAATAGAATGAAAGCACTGAAACTTATTATTGAGTGGCTGACACGAGGAAGTCACGGTTACAGATGGTGTGGAAGCTGGCTTATGCTAATGTTCGCAACAAAATTGCCTCACCACAATCCTATGAAGTAGATATCACTGTCAGTGCAGCTTTATAGGAGGAGAATCTGGGTGTAAGCTCTCTTTGAAAGATTTCGTGAGCTGCAGTCATGCATAACCTTGACGACAGAAAAAGTCTTCTTACACTCCTGCTCCGCTTTGGTGTATTCCCCATAAAAAGCTGGAATCCCTTTGAGGAATATTCAACTTTGTCTCTCCTCCAGCCAAACAAATAACTGACACAGAGCAAAGCCCAAATTCCTTACAACACCAGAGAAGACCATGCAGGACCTGGACCACCGAGATCTTTCTGCTGTTGTCAATTAACCTTCCTTCCTTGCATTTCAGCCTTGTTTGTTAGCTTGCTGAAATGCCTGCAAAGCACCCACTGGGCATATGCCTTTCTGTCTATGACAGAAACTTTCACTTCAGATTTCCACATTTCTTCCCTCATTTTTTCAAATGCTCCTTCTTTATGTATTTAGTACAAGGTCTACGGGATCTCACTACATTGATCGGACCTGAGAGCTGGGATTACAGGTGTGTGCCACCATGCCCAGTCTCAATCATGGTCTCAGTGAGCCCAGGAAGAGGACAGACACAGCATGCTGGGGATTGAACCCAGGT
>PVKA01040396.1:0-18781 GCA_004027165.1 Ctenomys sociabilis | reverse complement strand
GAAAGAAAGAAAGAAAGAAAGAAAGAAAGAAAGAAAGAAAGAAAGAAAGAAAGAAAGAAAGAAAGAAAGAAAGAAAGAAAGAAAGCAGGCAGGCAGGCAGGCAGGCAGGCAGGTAGGCAGGCAGGCAGGCAGGCAAACTTGCATAAATGGTCTTAGTAAATCTTTATAGAGTGTTTTAATCAACAGCATCAGAATACACATTTCAGCCACACACAGGACATACTCCAAAATAGACCACATAGTAGCACATAGAACATGCTTCACTTTAGAAAATGTAAAGGAATTGAAATTGTCCAATGTATATTACTTACCATGGTGCAATGAAAGTGGAAATTATTGACAAAAGAAATTGCAATAACTCCATAAACACATGGAAGTTAAATAACACCCCTTGGTCACAAATGAAATCAAAGGACAAATTAAAAAATATTTACAGTCAAACTATGAAAGTTGTTTTAAGTAGGAAATACATAGTGGTAAATTTTAACATCAAGAAGACAGAATAAGCCCAAATAAACAATATTATATTGCACCAAGTTCCTAGAAAAAAAAAAAAAAAAAAAAAAAAAAAAAAAAAAAAAACAAAAAAAAAAAAAAAAAAAAAAAAAAAAAAAAAAAGAACAAGTCAAGCCCAAAGAAGTGGCTGGGGAGATGGCGCAGTAGAATAAGTGCTTCCCTGGCAAGCACAAAGGCCTGATTTAAATCCCTGGTTCTGCAACAAAAAAAAGGAAAGAAAACAATTCAAATTCATGCAATAAGGAATGAAAATGGTCCATTTATTATAGATCCTATAGAAATTCTGAAGATCATCAATACTTATTATGAAAATCTTTACTCTCACAGTATGGACAAATTCCTAAATACAAATAAATTACCAAAGCTGAATCAGGAAGATATAAAAATTCTAAATAACCCAATATTAGACAATTAAATTGAAAATGTAATCAAAAACCTACTAACAAAGAAAAGCCCAGGTCTTCATGCATCCACAGCTGAATTATACGAGAAATTTAGAGAAGATTTAATACCAACTATTCTCAAATTCTACAATGACATCCAAAGGGAAACAGTTCCCCGAAACTCATTCATGGAGGAAAGTATTACTTTGATACATAAACCAGAGAAAGACTGAATCAAAACAGAAAACTATAGGCTAATCTCCCTAATGAACTTCTGATGAAAAAATCCTCAATATAATACTAGCAAACAGAATTCAGCAAGTCATCAAGATTATACATCATGATCAAGTGGGATTCATCTCAGGAATGCAAGGATGGTTCAATATATACAAATCCATAAATGCAATACACCACATCAACACATCCAAAGAGAAAACTCAGAAGATCATCTCAATAGATGCAGGAAAGCCTTTTTAAAAGTCCAACATTTAATCATGACAAAAACCCTACAGAAAATTGGAATACAAAATCTTTGCCTCAACCAAATAAAAACCATATATGACAATTCAACATCCAACATCATACTAAGTACACAAAAACTGAAGGCTTTCACTTTAAAATCAGAAACAATACAAGGTTGTCCATTATCACCAGTCTTATTCAATATAGTTCTGGAAACATTAGCTACAGCAATTAGCCAAAAGAGAGAAATAAAAGGAATAATGATCAGAAAAGAAGCGAAATTAAACTTAGTTATAGATGATAGTACCCTCCACATAAAAGGCCCCCAAACTTCCACTGTGAGACTGCTGGATTTTTTAGACTAACTCAGTAGCATAGCAGGACACAAATTCAACACTCAAGAATCAATAGCATCTCTACACAAACAGTGAAGCACCAACATAGAAATTAGGGAAACCACACCTTTCACAATATCCAAAATAAATAAATAAATAAATGAAATACTTAGGAATCATTTTAACTAAAATCTAAAAAATCTCTTCAGAAAATTGTAGCACTCAGAGAAATGAGATATATGAGCTTTCAGAAAATTGAAAGCTATTCCTTGCTTATGGATAGAAAGAACCAAAATTATGAAAAAGGCCATACTCCCAAAATTGTTATACAGCTTTGCTGCAGTTCTGATTAATATACCATTAGTATACCTCACAGATCTGAGAAAACATTCCTAAGCTTCATCTGGAATCCTGTCTAAAAGAGACAAGCAGTCCTGCACAAGCAAGGAAAGACTGGAGGCCTCACAATCCCTGACTTGAAATTATATCACAAAGTTACTGTGATAAAATTAACACGGTACTGTAAGATCAGTGGAACAGATTAGAAGATGCAGATACAACTACAAACATACTCAGCCACCTTATCTTTGACAAAGGGCCCCAACATGTTCACTACAAGATAGCCTCTTTAATAAATGGTACTGGGAAAATGGGCCTTACAAATGCCAAAGGCTAAAATCAGACCCATATCTATCACCATGCACAAAACTACAGTCAAAATGGATCAAAGATTTAAATGTTAAAATAAAAATACTACAACTACTGGAGCAGAAAGTAGGTAGAAATCTTGAAGACATAGAGGTAGGCAGAGAGTTTATGAACAAAAACCAAACTCCAGGGGAAATACTTCAAAGAGTCAACAATTGGGAAGGCCAGCCAAATAGCTCAGCAGACTAAAGCATTTGTAAGCAGGCACAGGGGCCAGGGGTTCGATCCCCAGGCCTGCCATGCTGGCCCCACCCCCAGGGCACGCTGAGATGGCAATTGAGACTGGGAATGGTGGCACGCACCTGTAATCCCGGATCTTGGAGGTTGTAGAAAGGAAGATCACTACGAGGCTGATCTAGTAGTGAGACCCTGAACACCCTGAAGACCCTTCCCTAAAAAATTCCAAAAACAAAAGAAATCAGCAATTGGATCTCATCATTTTTGAAGAGTTTCTGCATGTCAAAAGAAATCACTAGCAGAGGAAAAAGAAAAACCCACAAGTTGGGAATAAATTATAGCTGACTGTCCCTCAGACAATGTACCTCTTTTTTTTTTAATTTAGTTGGTACAGGGTCTCACTACTCACTTCAGACTCATAGTGATCCTCCCTTATGAGCCTCCCCAGCACTGGGATTGCAGGCATGTGCCACCACACCCGGCTTCAGTGGCCAGCTCAGCATGGAGCTGGCATACCATGTGTTACCAGGGATCAAACCCAGGTGCTTTGACCAACAAGTCATCTCCCTGGCTCCCAGACAAATTACTTCTATCTAGAACATATAAAGAATTATTTTCAAAAAATCAGGCCCCCAAAATTCTAAGACCCTATCATCTGCATCTTGTACTATTAATAACTAGTATGACAACAATATAAAATGCATTAATTATTGTAATTGTTCTACTGACCTGTTCTGAAACTGTTCCATTGCTATTTACTTCTCAATAAAATTAATTTTAAAAAATTCTAAGGCCTAGTCCCAAAATGGGCAATAAAGAAGAAATACAAATGGCAAATAAATATACGAAAAATTGTTCAACGTCATTGGTCACTCAGGAAATGCAAATGAAAACAACACTGAGATTCTATCTCACAACAGAAGGAATACCTAGCATCAAGAAGTCAACGAATCATGAATGTTATATGGGCTTTCAGGAAAAGGAACACTTCACCACCCTTTTGGGAGTGTAGCTTGGTTCAAAGACTATGGCAATCAGTGCAGAATTCTTCCACAAGCTGAGATTGGAAGTCCCATTCAAGTCAGCTATTCCTCTCTGAGACATTTTTTCAAAAGAACTACAAATATGATATAACAGCAGTATATGTGTTTATAGCAGCACAATTTGCCATAGCTAAACCTTGGGAAGAACCCAGATGCCCATCAACTGATGAGTGGATTAAAAGTGTGTGGTGTTTTTATATAATGCGGTATTACTTAGATATAAAAAAAAACTGAAAGTTTTTATAGGTAACTAAAGACACACTAACTGAAATAACCCTAGTCACATGCACAAACATTGCATTACTTCCCTCATGTAAGAGTCTGAACGAGCAAATGAAATCTGAAATGTACAGTGCAGAATATCATGTCTTTTATCTGACTCTTCACCTATACTATTTATCAGCAAGTTTGATTGCTTTTCATTTACTTGTGCTGGAAAGTCTAGTATGTAAAATGTTTGAACCTGGCTTGTCCTCTGCACCTCTCCATCCACACACACGACTGTTTCTCCTCACATGCCAAGAATAACCCAGGCATAACTTTTGTTTCAAAATAATGTAATCTTTCTTGTCCTTAAAACAGTGTAGCTCATGGATGTGTTGTTTAACAGATGAAGACAAAGGTTTGTGGGGGGGGGGTGTGCGTGTGTGTGTGTGTGTGTGTGTGTGTGTGTGTGTGTTCAGAAATTTTATTGACACCACAAGGAACTTCATTTTAATATTCTACCATAGAATCTTACAAAAACATTAATTATCATCACTCATTCCTAAGATGGGCCCAAAAGATAGCAGAGCAAAAGTAACAAAAAGTAACTCTTCACATCATAAAATTCAGACCCTCAAAAAAGAAATTACATACCTTCCAAGAGAGGGATGGAGTACTCTAGGAATGAAGAAAAGCAGAATGAAACAGAACAGCACAGAAACTAGAGAAAGATATGCATCAAAAAGTGTAGAGCAATTTGTAAATTCAACCTGCTCCCTGGCTTGAGTGAGGAAAGGCAATGCCAAAAGCTAACAGCAGCAACCCTGATACTGCAGGGTCCATCAGTGGCTCTATCAAGAGAAAAGCCCAGGTCTATATGAACTTTTGGTCCAACCTATGGATTTGGTCCAAAAGTGACACCATATTAAGGACACTGATAGGGAGAAGATACTGACTACATCACTGTACAACCAGGACTATAATTGGAAGCCACTCTGAGACAGATTATATTATAATAGATTAATTTTTTCTGGAACCAGAAGCCTTGGAATGATGACAGGTGGGTGCTCTGGGGATGCCCATTCCTATTGATAAGGTGGGGAGAGGCCACTCAATCAGCCTGGGTTAAGGACAAATCATAAAAGAAGCCCTCCAGGAAGAAGCATGCAAGGACGCTGATGGGCTTGAACCTAGCTGTGATGGATGAGAACAAGGAGTGATGGTGGTGGAGTATTAGTAACTGGAAATGAAAGCAAGGTGCTTGAGGACTGATCCAGGATCTTAGAGGCTTTCCCAGAACAGAACTTAGTACCTCAGTTCTCTCTCCACACTCTCCAGGCTGCCTCAGGAATGTGGTGCCAGCCCCAGTGTGGGCATGCTCCACTCCCACCAGGTACAATGATGCACTCATCCAGACTGAGGATAACCAATGGGCACCACCCACACCGGCCAAGCACATACACTGCAGATGGTGAGCTGTGACCTAACACAGGTTTGGGCCCTGGACATGCAGACTGAAAACTTAGCAGAGGCTCCATGTCTGCCACATGGCCCAGCGCCTGAAAGACCTGGTCAAGGGAAGGTTTCTGGGGCCATTCGGTGATTTGTCACACCACTGGATGTGCAAGAGGAAGGGGCGGGCCATGCCCCTTTCTGAACCTAGGTCAGAAACAAGGGTTCTGGCTGCTGTCACTCAGTTGCCAAGACCCCAGATATCCACATAAAGTGTTCCCACAGCATTAAATCCAAAGTCCATCCAATATTTTCCAAGCTGACCTTGCAAGGTGCATGTGCTACAGCCTGAAACCTGCACTAATCACTAATCAGTTTAACATAAATGAGGCAATAGGATTGTGACAGGTCTTCACTATCCTTCTCGACTAAGGGACTTTTCTTTCTTTTTTTTTTTCTTTTTTTTTTTTTTTTTTTTTTTTTTTTTTTTTTTTTTTTTTTTTTTTTTTTTTTTGCAGAACCAGGAATTGAACTCAGGCCTTTGAGCTTGCCAGGGAAGCGCTTATTCCACTGAGCCATCTCCCTGGTCCCAAAGGACTTTTCTGCAAATGCAATACCACAGCCAAGAGTGATATCTGATGAATCTTTCGCTTTAGTTTTTCTATGATTGAGATCTAGTATGTCACACATGCCTCACCCATTCAGAGGATATTTGGAACATAAAGTTGATCATGGGGTGGCTACAGTCTGCTTCTTCTCTGCTTCCTGGCTGCGATGGGGTGGAATGCACAGCTGTGCTCAGACCAGGCCCTCAGTCAGGTCCTTTAGCCCCAATGCAGCAGGTTTTGGACTGAGTCTTCTGACAATAATAAGCTCTCCTTCATAAATTGTAAATGGTGAGTGCTTTCTTCTGTTAATGGGAAAATGACTCAAACAAATTTTAGTAGCAGAGCTACTGTTGTGACTTTTCTCAGCACACAGCTTAGCTAGCTTTGAAACTGGTCAATAGGAGTTGGGAAAAGTTTAGAGATGCCAGCTATAGAAGCACAAAGATTCAATAAGCCAAAGAGATTCTGCCAGAACCCAGAAAATGATCAGAATAGTGATATAAGTGCAGAATATAAAGTCCAGACTTCTGGCACAGTTTGTCTTCAGTTTACCAATGTCCTGATATCCTGTGGGAGACAGTGACTGGGCAGTGGACTAATTGTAAGAAGAACTTTCAAGATAGCCTAGTGTTCAGGGTATGGTGCTTGTATTTCTGAATCCATTTAGCCAGTGAAAATCCATAGCAAAAATAAGTGGGAAAAGTTTGCAGTTACATCAAGAAAACAAGCACATGAAATAGGATATTAGAGAACACAGCTGCTAAAAAGAAAGATTATATTGAAAAGAAGCCAAGCATTTTGCACTGACACAAGAATATCTTCAGGGCATCTCAGAAAACAGAAATGCTCCACCAATCACAGAATTAAGGGTACAAATCTAGATGTTTCATTTAAAAAGCCCCACAGTGCCATGCTCATTCAGGGACACACAGGCAAATGCGTCCTGAGGTCAACCACCAAGGTCCTCATTACAGCTGTGGCTCAATGGGGCCAGGCTGCTGCTTCAGCTGGTGGCACACCGTGTGTCATCCATGGGATCCTGGTTGTATGGGTATGCAGAATGCAAGGGCTATGAGATCAAAGAATCCTTCCCCTAGATTACAGAAGAAGGCCTAGGAAGCCAGTCCATTTCCCCCTGAGGGCAGTGTGTAAAGTTGAGAAAGTGAAACACATAGTGTAGTGTAGACCCTAGAGAAATGCAAAATGCCAGGAACATCGATATGGATGGCGAGTGGAGCTGGTCCAAGGGAGGCCAGAAGGACTGCTCAGGAGCACTGTAGGAGAGGGTCTGCCCATGCCTTCTGTAGCTCACATGTCTGCACAACCAACACTGAATGCTGAGCATGGAACTACAGGATGTAAGATTTACCCTACTGGGTTTCAGTCTTGCTTTAGTTGCATTCTTTCTATATCTCGATCCCTTTTGGAATCAAAACCCCATGACATTGTATGTTGGAAGAATTTAATGTTATTTTTTGTTTTTAAAGGGGCTCACAACTAAGAGATTCTAAAAGGGACTTCAGGCTTGGACTTTTCAGCAATTGAAACTGTTAATCCTTTGGTGACTCTTACAAATGGACTAAACAGGTTCTGCATAATGAGATGTCTTCATTCTTTGGGGACCCAGTGGTAGAAACAAATGGTTGATTGTGGAATGTTTCCCCAAAAAGTCTCATGAAAACAGAGGTGGAACTATTGGAAGGTGAATTTAATCTTTCTGTGCTACATTCATCAATGAATTAATCTACTGATGACTTTATGACAGAATGTTCTATGGAGGTGGGGCCTGGCCAGCAGAACAGGGTCACTGCAGGTAGGGCCTGAAGGTATTCTTGTTCAGGGCTCCTGCTTTCCTTCTCCATCCTGGCTGCCATGGGATGAGCAGCTGTCCTCACCCAGATGCTGTTTCTGCCTTGGCCAGATGACCATGGACTGACTCCCAAAACCAGAAGCCAAGGTGTGGGTCATGGGGAAGGGACCAGGAGAGCTCTGTGTTTGTTTCCCCCTTCAACTTTTACCTTTCTCCTGACATTGTGTTCTTTCCAGTATCTTTTTTCAGCTTTTTAATTTCTCACTAGTTTCATACTTCTACTTTACCATATTATCTTTTTCTCTACTCTTTTAATTAGATTTCATCAACAGCCATACCACTGAGACTGCAAACAATCCCATCTAATTAGATTTCATCTCACCTTCCACATTCTTCTTTCCAATGTTTACCATTTACTTATATCATTCTTGAGCCTGGAGTGGTAGTGCACACCTGTAATGCCAGCACTTGGGAGGCTGAAAACAGGAGAATCAATACAAGCATGATCTATGTAGTGAGACCCTGTAGACCCTATACTAACCACATTTTAAATATATATGTAATATAATTCTTCTAACTTTTTTCTCTCTTCTTTATGTCACATCTGCCATTCTTCTTGGTATCTCAAACTTCCTGATATCTCTTCTACACTTTCAGCTTCACTCTGCTGGCTTCACACACTGCCCTCCCTAGGGGAAACTTCCCTGCCTCACAGTCCTTCTGAAACTTGGATAGAAGCCTCTCTGGTGCCATAGCTCTCTTCATTCCTATAAGACCAGCACCACAGAATGACACTGACGTCTACCACCAGTTCAAGTAGTAGCTGTGCCCCTTGAGCCATGGCTGCAAGGTTGAACTCAGAGTCACACTTCCCTAGGCAGCCCTGAATGAGCATGCATCTCATTGACTCACTTCTCAAATAAAAACTTTAGTTTTTCCCCCTTGGACCTATGCTGTGGGGAATTGCTGCCTTCTGAGATGCCATCGAGGGCTCTTTCCTCCTGGCTCTGTACAAAGTACTTGTTTTTTGGGGGGTCAGGGAGATGGCTCAGTGGAATAAGTGCTTCTCTGGCAAGTGCCAGGGCCTGAGTTCAATTCCTGGTTCTGTAAAAAAAAAAAAAAGTACTTGGCTTTTTTAATTGCGAATCTTTTCAGCAGTGATCTTGCCTATGTCCTCACCTTTGCAGGTGCTTACTTTCTATCAAAACTGAAAACTTTTTCAATCATTCAACCTTGTTTTTATCCCTGGTTCTCATGATAGATCTGGCTAAAGATAGCAACAGTACCTATGACCCAGCCCTAATGTTGGGCTTCCTTTAGATTTATTGAACCTGATTAATTAGTCCATTGCTCTTAGTATTAGCTTCCCAGAGTCTCAGGACCTAGGCAAATATAGACAAATTGTCTGCCAGGGTGTAATGCAAATGTCCTCTATTCAAACTTCCAATGGAAACCTTGTTCCCAACTAAAATCTCCTAATCTAACATTTACTTTTTACTTACTATTAATCTTCCACTCTTCGGAGCACAGACCAGAAACTCCCACTGAGCTTAGCTGACATCATTGTAGACCTTCTCTCATAGGCATCTGTAGAGCTTTCCAAATTCCTTCCACAAACTAGTTCCAAAATTGTCTGAACTCCATGGTAAAGAATACTCACAGTAAAAAAAAAAAAAAAAAAATCCCAATTTTCTGGTTTCAAGCTTTGTCTTACCCACTTTCCCAGTACTGGGACAATCCACCTGAGGCCCAATGGTGTGAAAAAAAGGAATTCGTTTTCACTGATTGTCAGCTCCATGGTTGTCTGGTTCCAAGGTAGAATCAGACTGCCAGATGGGCAAGACAATGGAAAAAGGTGCTGGCCCACTGCAGCCAGCAAACAGAAGAACACTGTCCCCAGGCATGTCCTGCTACTTGCCTCTGGCTAGGCCCCGCCTCTCATAGTGAGTCAGCTATCAATGCATTCCTAGACTGATGGGCACCTGCCAAACACCTAAAACCCTTAGGGCATATTTTAAGAATGTTTTAAATGAATTTGATACAGGGTCTCACTATGCAGCTCAGATTTGTAGTGATCCACCTGTTTCAGCCTCCCCTGAGGTTACAGGCATACACCACGACATCTGGTCTCTTTAGGGGATATTTTAGACCTAAAGTGCAACAATGAGAAAATTCAATTTTATTTCAAAGCAGATACCTATTCACACTACATATGAGAGAAAAACATCAGAAAAGAGCTTAATCATGCATGTTGATCCAATGTTACTAACTAAAATTCCAATGAAGCCACTATTATCAGCAACACAGATAACTATAGACATGGAGGTGGGAGAATAAAGTATTTTCAAACACAAGTCGTCATTAAATTTCTGTAAGACCTGTGCTCAATCTGGTTTCAGTACTGTGACCAATAAAATATAATGTCCATTCTAACATTTTTTTATTCCATAATTGCTTATTGATCATAATAGCTTTACCCTCCACAAATACTGGGGGTCCAATCACTTAGTGACCAGATCACTTCTCTCCTCTAAGTTGGGTTTTTAGCTTTCTTCAGCCAATGTCCCAGCATCAATCTCCATCCGTCCTACAGAGCTGGATCCAGCTAAAATTATGTATAAATGATTTTTCCATACAATTTGTTCAAACATCCACTTTGGCCTCAAATGCAGTGCCTCATAGTTAACTTTCCCACATGGATTATCTTCATACAAGATTATTACTTGATCTATAAGATTCAACTTAGGTGATATTTATAAATAAAAGGAAAGAAACAGAGAGGGCTAAGACTTAAAATTTTGTGATTCTATGGGATCAATGATGATAAGTCAAAGGAAAGTTCACAGTGAACCTCTAGGGAAATGTCAGTGACAGTAATGAAAAATTAAGCAACAGTAATTCCAGAACATCCAGTTAGAAGCTAGTTTAGCAAAATCCTCATAGCAGAGGATTCCTCTAGGACTCGGCCCCGGACACCTGTTTCCCTAAAGAGCGGGACTGTGTTGGCAACTGCAAGAGAGCAGCTCAGAGCCCTGCAGGCTGAGCTGGATGGAGGAGCAGCAACCATCAAAGCAGCTCACAATCTCATTTGCTGCTGAAATGGCTTACTGTGTATCAGCACCAAAGGGCAGAAAGAATTCTGAATAGCTCACACTTCCTAAGAGAGTATAATGCAAGTCCTGAGGTAAGCACCCTGATAGAGAAGTAAACCAATCTTTCTGGTTTATGAAAATCCTTTAATAATGATAATTCTGTAATCATTTCTCATTCATCAGAACCAATCTAGGTGAACCTGTAGCTGACAGAGATAAGAAAGCCGTTCTTCAGCTCTGCGAGTCGATGAAGTTGGGTGTGCCTTTGAGGGTCATTTCTTAAGTGAACATAATCACATGTGTCTCTTCCCATACACATGTACAATGAGGTAAGATGTTGGGCAATGCATGGAAGCCAATAACTAAAAATAAATTATTACCTTTAGGTGTCATATTTGTGCTAAAAAATACACTTAAAGGAAATTGATTTGTTTAACGTTGTGCTGCTGAATTAGTCCTGGGACTGGATTCAAAGTCAGAGAGCTTCTTGAAGCAAACACAGCTTCATTCAGCATGAATCTCATGGTCTAATGGCTGAAGTAGATGTCACTGCCACCAGCCAAAGCCGTGATGACACCGCCATTTCAATCTGGATGTGATGATGAGAATTTTAAATGAGATTTTGTAATAGAAGCCAGTGAATACCAAGATACTAAAAGCTGTGAGACACAGCATTTGACCCAGAAGTGAATGTGGTTTGGGACACTGCATAATGTAACAGATAAAAAGGCAAGTTAAATGATTTTCAAAGGGCTGCCATCAACCATCCTGGATCTCTCCATTTACTGACCTTTATTCAGGCACAGACTCCCAACAAGTCCACCAAAGCTCACATTAAGGAAGGAAAGAACAGGCATAAGCTGGACAGTTTTGTCATTCAAATTATTTTTAATTGACAGATAATGACTATAGGCATGCATGGGGTAAGGTGTGAAACTTCAGAATATGCACACAATGGTGTGACAACCAAGAGTAATCAAGGAGTCTGTTATCTCAAACTTTTACATGTCTTGTGTTAGCAACAAAGTCCTCTTGTGTAGTTGTTTTGAAACACACTAAATCATTAATCATAGTTACTCTACAGTGCTGAGGGTCATTAGACCTTAGCTTTTCTAACTGGAATCGTGTTCTCCTTAGCTAACCTCTCCCCAACCCCTGGCCTCTCACCCTTCAAGTCCTCCAGACCTCATGTTGTGGACTTGATCCATGCAAAGTCTGTACCAGAAACTGAGAGTTACACAGCATTCTAGATCAGTAACTTCCAGCAGTGCTAGCCCAGAGAGGGCTGCTGGTATCAACGAGAAGCATGTGCCTGGGGTTAGGGAGACAGCTCAGCAGCCTAAGTGCTTGTCTTTGGCAACATAATATCCTGAGAAAGTGTGCCTCTTTCATGACTGTAAATGGAGAGTGTGCCTTTTTTTTATCACAATTTCTAGATTCAAAATTAGCCTAAATTTTGGTGAACAGACTGAAATCAAGGGTCTGGATTGAAGCACTGGGTTGAAATGAAAGCCGTGCAGGAATTAGGGAAGGAAGCAACGGTCAGCCGTCTAAGGCCACTTTTCTCTCTTGTTGAGGGAAGGAGGTACAGAGTCTTTGCAAAACACAGAAAATTTATGTCATTACTGATGTTGACATATATATACATAAACACGTGGTTAGACATTTTTTAGGAATTCCACAATGGTTGCTGTATTGCATGTTATGTTCAAATTAATTGTTGAGGTTACCAGATGTAGACACGCAAAATTAGTTTTTAAAAAAAAAACAACAAAAATAAAATTATAAAATATAAGAATAAAAGGAAAAATTTTAGCATTAACTGCTCCTTTCAAAAGACAGGCAGAGACTGGCAGTACAATGATCCAAATTGTCCTGCATATACATGCATAAATATAAAAAGGTATGGTTTTTGTGGTGTGGTGTTTTTACACAATGGAGTTTTACTCAGCTATTAAAAAACAATAAATCTGAGGCTTTCATCGATAAATGAATACAACTAGAGACTGTATTTGTAAGTAAATTAAATCAGACCCCCACATGCACACATTGAATCATCTCGCTACTGTGAGACCTGAAAGATAAAGAAAATCTCAAAGGTACAAAAGATTCTGTGACAGTGAAAGAATTTGTTCAATGGGAAGGAAAAACTGGGACAAGGAAAAGGACAAAAGAGAGAAGAGAAAAAGACACACTTAGATTTTAATGACTCCATGTAGTAATGAACGTTACAGGCGGTGAAGAAGATAAAAGAAGAGCGAACCCAGCTATCACGTTCTACTATTGGTTTTCTTGGATTCTTTTAAAATCATGTTTCAGAGTAAAATTTATCAATTTTTTAAAAACTAATAGAAGAGGGGCCAGGGAGATAGCTCAGTAGAATAAGCACTTGCCTGGCAAACACAAGGGCCAGAGTTCAATCCGCAGTTCCGAAAAAAAAAAAAACCTAATGGAGTTATTTTCTCCCTTTAAGCAGCTGAGCTACCTTTTTTTAGGTTGAGAATTTTATTTTATTTATTTTATGCAATTTTATTTAGAAGCAAATAGCAATGAGACAGTTTTAAAAAATGATTAGTAGGACAGTATCAATAATTAATACATTACATATTGTTGTGTAGTGATTATTCCTTGTACAAGATGCAGACATCATATCCTGTCCATAAACACTATTAGAAGAAATATTTCTCTTCATTGAATTAAGAAAATACAGCTGTATATCTATCCTAACTCTTTTGAATATACAGTTACAAAATAGTTGTTCATTTGTATCCCCTTTTTTGTTTAGTTTAACACTCTAAAGTAAATCTCTCCTTAAATTAAATTCATATTTGTTTTTACATATGCTGTCAAAGGAAATTTTTCTACTTTTAGAATTTCAGAAACTATTTCCACGACTGCAACTTCCTTGCAATTGCCCTTTCTTCCTACTGTTTTGATAGGTTCTTGTAATGAGGACATAGAAGCCTTCGGAGAAGATGGGTGTGTCATCTCTCGTTATAAACTCAGCAACAACTTGAGTACCATTTAAATAGCTTTATAGATACCACCAAGCTGATCATGCAAGATGTGATCAAAACATATTTAGATATTTAAATGTATACAACACATTACAGTAAAAAACACATTGTTACTAAATCCCTTGAAAATACTCAGACCTACTGGATAGAGGCATTATAACCTTTAAATGCATTTCTCATCATTTCCACTTTCTGAAGCAGTTTTGAAAATCCTCTTTCCTGTGTGTGCTTAAGAGATAGTACTAAAAATACTACTGCTGAGCCCCAGCCAGCGGAGGTAGCCCTGTGGAAGCATTACACGTGTCCTCATCCACCTTATTCATGAGACCCGGCACAGCGGGACTTCTGGCTCTTTCCTAAAGTTCAGATGACCATGAATGAAAATGTTTTGCATCAATTCAAGAACAGGGCAACTACAGACACTCACCAAAGAGGGTTTCTGCAGCTGCTTCAGAAAGGGCCAAGAGCCATGGGATGGCAATATTCCAAGAGAAGGGGAGGATGTTGAGTGAGTTTTATGGCTCTGTGACTTTACTGTAATGAAATTTTTTAAAAATTTAAACATTCATCATAGTCCTCAATCACACTTTGTGTAGAGCTAAGGAAACCTAAGAAAAATGTAACCGTAGAGGAAAGAGCCCTAAAAATTTTCCCTATGCTTGTTATACACATAGCTGCTTTAACTGGGGGCTGAGAGTTATATGAATTTCACAACAGCATGAGTGTTACAGGGTTATAGAAAAAGGAAACCTTCTCTATTACTGACAGTGTAAATATATTATAGTCTGTGTAAATAACCTGAGTGTTTTACTCAGATAAAACACTAGTACAATTAGTTTAAAAACTTAAATAACTTTTAATTCTAAAACACAACAATCAGCCCTAATGGCTTACTGTACTTCACATGAGGTTATAATGCCTCTATCCAGTAGGTCTGAGTAAAGCAGAAACATTTTTAAAATTTCAAATACTCTTATAGGTTTTTTTTGTTTTGTTTTGTTTTGTTTTGTTTTGTTTTGAGGAACCAGGGATTGAACTCAGGCCGTTGTGCTTGCCAGGGAAGTGCTTATTCCACAAGCCATCTCCCCAGCCCCTAACTCCTATAGTTTAAATTCACAATGTTTTATTTCTGGCCACATAAAGTATGTAATGTTTGATTTAAAATTTTTAAGGCATATTTTACTAAAGAAATCACTGAAAAATTGAAAATACAGACACTACCATTTTCTGAAGTAATGAAAAACTGAATAATGTGTAAGTGGAGTCTGTGGATTACCAAATCAACAGTACTTTCTGCAGTGTAAAGAAATTACAACTGTTAAAATTTATAGTAGGAACAGTAAATCTACTGGAAGGAAAAAGCAGGTAGAAATTTTTTAAAGAGAAAAAATAAAAACAAATAACAAGAACACAGACAAAAACAAAGCAACACAGAGCTTTTAAAACAAGAATAGAAAGTTCAGACACAGCAGCCAGGGTTCGATCCCTGGCTTGCTGTGCCAGCCCCACCCCAGGGCGCACTGAGATGGCAATTAAGACTGGGCACAGTGGCACATACCTGTAACCCCAGCTATTGGGAGGCTGAACACACGCAGATCACTACAAGTCTGATCTATATAGTGAGACCTTATAGACTCTGTAGACTCTACCCTAAAATATTTTTAAAAAAGAAAATTAACAATGGTTTGATACAGCTTATTGTTACCATCAAATTTGTTGCTCAGACTAGCAGATGTAGGCATGCCAGATTGATCAAGCAATTAAACATTACTCTTCCTTTTACTAAACCTTGATTTTCTCCTTGTCCTTTTTACTTTGTATTTATTTAATTTATTTTAAATAGAGTAAAAATCAGTATATATGACATTACAGACAATACATATTTAAAAAAACAAGATGAAAGATACTCAACTGTGGCTGTTACACTGCACACTGCTGTCTTCAATGAAGTTGCTCAGATTGTAGACATTGGCAGACAGAATTGGTCAAAGTAAAAATTTTAAATACTGCTACCTTTGAAAATCTAATAGAAATTAGCAGTACAATCATCACCTCTGCTATCCTATGCATACACCTACATGGGCCCCTTGCTCTTTTTCCTTTCTTTTCTCCTTTCCCTCATCTCAATTATTACTGCTTATGTTCAGTTTCTTTCCAATTTACTACACATATTGTAACTTTTGTATTTTATTTATTCTTTCAGGCTCTTACAACAGCAAGACAATATAATATTTAACCATGTGGATCTTATTTATTTCACATGTAAGTATAGCCTCTGTTGCATTCATTTACCTATAAAGGCCTCAAGTTTAACTTTCTCTGCAGTTAAATAATAACTCCATTTTATAAAAATACCACAACTTTTTTATCCATTCTTCAGTTGATAGGCATTTGGGTTGTTTCCAAGACTTAGCTATGACAAATTATACTGCTATAAACGCAGGTGCACATATATCACTGTGTAATGAAATTTTAATTTCTCTTGGAAAAATATCCAGAAGGTGAATAGCTGGGTCGAATAGGTCCTCAATCCTGGTTTCTTGAAGAATCTGTATAGTGATTTCCATAGTGGTTGTACTAGCCTGTATTGCCACTAACAGTGGAAAAGACTTCCTTTTTCCTCACAGTCTCGCCAGTATTTGTTTTTGATTACTTTATATTGCCTTTCTCCCTGGGGTGAGATGGTATCTCAGTGTTGTTTTAATTTGCGTTTCTCCAATGACAAGTGCTGTGGAACACTTTTTCTTGTATTTATCTTCCAATTGTATTCTTCCTCTGAGAAGTGTGTATTGATCTCAGATGCCTATTTTGGGATTAGATCTTTGTATTTTGGGGACCTAATGTTTTTCAGTTCTTAAAAATTCTCAATAGAAGTAGTTTGTTTGAGTGAATATTGATTAAGATTTCTTCCCAAATTGTGGTTTGTCTTTTCACTCTGTTGGAAATTTGTTTTCATGTGTAGAAACTTCTCAATAAGATGAGAACCCATTTGCCAATTCATTGAAGTGTTTTCCATACAGTTTGATTTTTGTTCATGAACTCTCTGCTTACCTCTATGTCTTCAGGATTTTTGCCTAATTTCTCTTCCAGGAGATTTACTATTTCTGTTTTAGTGTTTATATCTTTAATTCATTTTGACTTTAGTTTAATGCATGATGATAGACCTGGATCTAGTTTTAGCTTTGGGAATATGGAAAGCTAGTGTCTCAGCACCATTTTTTAAAGAGGTTGTCTTTCTTCCAGTGCACATGTTTGATCCCCTTATCAAAGATAAGGTAGCTGAGTGTCTTTGTAGTTGTGTCTGAATCTTCTAATCTGTTCTATTGATCCCCAGGTCTTTTGTGAGTTGTTGTTTTTGTATTTTTGTTTTGCTTGCACCATGCTGATTTTATCACAGTAGCTTTGTAGTATCATTTCAAGCCAGGAATTGTGATGTCTCCTGCCTTACCTTTGTTACCCAGGATTGATTTTGCTATTCAAGGTCTCTTCTTATTCCAGACAAATTTTAGGAATGTTTTCTCTAGATCTGTGAGATATGCTAATGGTATTTTGATAGGAATTTCATTAAATCTGTATATGAATTTTGAGAGTGTGGCCATTTTCATAATGTTACTTCTTCCTATCCAGGAGAAGGAGTATCTTTTTATTGTTTGAAATCCTTTTCAATCTCTTTTTTGAGAGTATTGTAATTTTCATTATGTAGGTCTTTTACTTCCTTTGTTAGATTATCCCTAAGTATTTCAATTTTTGGATGCTGTTGTGAATGGTGTTGCTTCTCTAATTTCTCTCTCAGTGAGTTTGTTTTTTCTGTAGAGGAACACTTGATTTGGGGGTGTTGACTTTGTATGCTGCTATGCTGTTTAATTTGTTTATTACTTCTAGGATTTCTTTGGAGAAGTGTTTTTGCATCTTCCATGTCGAACATCATGTTGTTTGAAAGCATAAAGAAATCTTGAAAATAAAGGTAGGTGGAGAACTCATAAACAAAAACAAACTACAAAGAAAGTACTTCAAAGAAGAAAGTACTTCAAAGAATTAACAATTAGACCCTCATCTATTTGAAAAGTTTCTGCAAATAGAAATTACAAACAGAGTAAAAGGAAAAACCAAAATTGGGAAAGAATTATAGGTCACTGTCCCTCAGACTAAGGACCTCTATTTATAACATATACAGATTTTTTGTGCTACTGGGGATTGAACTCAGGATTTTTTGCTTGCCAGGCAAACATTTATTCTACTGAGCTATCTCACCAGCCCAATATATAAAATTTTAAAACAATACCAAGGCTCAAAACTTCAAGACCCAATTCAAAAATAAGAATAAATATATGAAAAAAAATGTTCACCATGATTGGTCATTTGAGAAATGCAAATTAAAACAACACTGGCATTCCATCTTATTCCAGAAAGAATGGCTATCAAAAAGAGAGCCAGTAACAAATGCTAGAGATTCTGTTGGGAAAAGGGAACTCTTTCCCACTGTTTGTGGGCGTGTTGATTGGCACAACTACTATGAAAATCAATGTGGAGAGTGCTCAAAAAGGTAACGTTGCATGTCTCATTCAACCCCCCCTATTTCCCTTCCAGGTTTTTTTCCAAAAGAACTGAAAGCATCATACAACAGTGACACATATGTACTCATGGTTGTAGCACCACAATTTGTCATACTACACCTTAGAAATAAGCCCAATGCCCATCACACCAAGGAATGGATAAAAAAGATATGGTACTTTCACACAGTGTAGTATTACTCGGCTATAAGAAAACATAAACTCTTCGCTTGTTATACTAGGGAGACTATACGATATTTACACATGTGTGTCTGGTTTATTTCACTTATGAGTATATGTTCAAGTGGCATCCACTTCAGTATAAATGCTTCAAACTTATCATTCTTAATAGCTGAGTAATACTCCATTATATAGAAATACCACATCTTTTTCAACCATTCTTCATGTGATGGACATCTTGGTT
>PVKA01040395.1:0-18780 GCA_004027165.1 Ctenomys sociabilis | reverse complement strand
GATTACAGGCATGCACCACCACGCCCGGCTGGCCCTGTTTTTGAGCCAGTACTTCCCAGGTTTTCTTATGTATGTTATTAAGCAACATTTGTATATTTGACTTAACTCTGCTACCGCCATCAGTCATCCAGTAGGTTGTAAGCTCTCATTATTTGCTGGTAAGATAAATACTTCAGCCTTCCTTGTTTTCTTCTTAAGTATTCATTAACTTTATTAAAAGTTTCATTTTATATCAGAAATCAGCCTTTAAAATTCTGATCCTTCCAATTATTGCCATTGTGTGCTTCTCACACCACCCATGAATTGTGATACTGTCTCTGTTTTCTTCCCAGGTCCTGTCAGTAGAACTGTCAGAAAGTAACCTCTGTCATTTAGGTCCTTTCCATATGTCTTAGTTCTTATTTCCACATTTACTTATGTCAGTGGCTACCATCTGGCCTAAAGTCAGTGATGTTTCCCCTGCAGTTATGTGCACACCCCAGGACCTCTGTAAGCCTTGATTCTCATGCATTTGAAAGCGTGAGAATGCTTTCCAATGTCTGGAGTTTCTACTTCATGGGAGACTTTTTCTTACCAACTCCAGTCATCTTTTCTTATTTCAACATTCATCTTTCTTATTTCAACATTCTTCATAGCATGCTGACATTTTTAGTTATAGTTGTTTAGTAACTTTTATTGAAACAATAAGGTAGAATTTTGGGTCTTTGGCTTTTTATGTATTCTTCAAAAATACTCTTTAGAGAACATAAACTACTCTGTTAATAATGATCATGAAAAACATTTGGGCTGTCATTAATGATTATACAATGGGATGCTGCAGTAATCCTTGGCAAGAATTCTTAGGATTCTTTGTAATGGTGAAATAACCATAAAATGGCCACAGATTTTCTCATGAATTAGTGGCCTATTTTCTGTTTGTTTTGTGTTCTCTGCTCAGAGGCAAAAGAGATATTTTTCATAAAGTTTATTCATGTTCTTGTTGGGTAGTTGACCTGAATTTCAAACAATGTCTGTAAATGTAGGATCATTTAAAATTATATGTGCCATTGAAGGTTGAATAAGAAATAATTAGTGTTTATGCAACCGTTATTAATTTCTGGATAATGGAACTAGGATCTCTCAGTGCATGAGATGTAGTGAGAGGAGAGTACGTGACTGTTGGGATCACTGCTCTACTACACACCTGACTGTACCTTTCGATGGGACTTGTAACTTGTCTGATCCTTAGTTTCCTCATCTGTAAAATGAGAGTGATAAGAACTACCTGGAAGGGTTATTACAGGGTCTGAGGTATATTTAATCCCCCTGTTGCTCCTGACAAGGCATTCAATAAATGATAGTTGCTGTTAACACTGTCAACCATTTGTTTTTCAGATTCTGCTCATTACTGTAGGAGAAAACTTGGTGCCTCTTCCTTCTGAAGAGAGGTTGATGAAAATCTTTTTCCTTCTGTAAAACTTACTTAAACCAGTTCTTCCTCAAGATAAACTATACTGAGACAGCAAGTTGTCACCAGCAGAAGAAACAATGACCTTTATTAACAAAGGTGAATTAGCTTAACCATGGAGGTATTTGTAGTTTATCATTTATTCTCTAACTTTGTGTCTAGGTACATGCTGACTAGGCCTGTAATTCTTGCCTTTGCTGTATACATTGTCAATACACTAGCAGGAACTTTGCAGGAAAATAGGCTGAATTTAAAGAGATGTGGGGGAAGAGGGGATGCAGGTCTTTGGGATCTAGAAATACGCTTATCCATAAAATAAAAGGCAGAGGTCTCAGAAGAGGCAGTCTCTTGTCATTCTCCACAGGAACAAGCAACTCACTAATCTGGGGGAGATTAATTCAGACCTCTCTAGGTGGTCTCTTTGGGAGCATCTCAGTTGCAGATCCCATCCTGGTGTAAGTGCTTCTGGGTAGCTTCTGCTCCTTCCACCCTGTTCTTTCCAGTCTGCTTTATTATAATTCTTGGCTTATATCCTTTAATTGCTACCGTCTTAGTTTAGTTTTCTGTAAGTGAGGTGGGATGATAAAGTACTCCTGATGATAATTGTTTTGTCTTTGTAATAGTTTGACAAATAAATTTAGGTTTTCTATATTGCTGTGCTCTCATTCTTGACTAAAACCAATAGCAAGGAGGCTTTTTTTTTTTAAGGTAATGATAGCAAAAAAAAAAAAATGAGATCTTAGTCTTGTTTTTGTTCGCTTTCACTAAAAACATGAAGATGAAATAAAAAAAATATCTTGTTAGAACTCCTAGCAAATATTTAGTAAAGCAACAATTTAACACATTTCAGGAAATTTCTGCTGCTTCTCCTTGGATCATAAGTCATTTTGTGTATTTATCAGCTCTTTTTAATTTTCCTAAGACACTTAGGTTATAAGGCTTGTTGTTAATAGAGTTAGACCTGAACTGCAGCTACCTCTATATGTATAGTCTGAAAAGTAGGTGGTAGTTGTGGGGATAAGGTTAAATAAGTTACTCTGAGTCATTTTGCTAATTGTTAGCTAAATTTCTAATTTAATACCCTTGAGCCCAGAGTCCTCTCCATTTTTCCTTGGCTTTCCTAATCCTGCCCAGTAGACCAAAGAAAACTCATTTTCCTTTTTTACCCAGACTTTCAGAAATTCTGCATCTCTTATAATAGGAAGTTTTTTTCAAAAAAGGAAGTTAAAGAACCACTTGGAGTAGAAGCTAAAATTTTGACAGTTCCTCTGAATTGACCATTATCCTGGGTTCTTTACATATATTATGCATTATAATATACTTAATATTAAGGATATACTTTAACAACCAGTGTATTATACAACTTTATAGATGAGGACAAATAGAGATGAGACACTCAGCCTCTAGTGTTGGCGTGGCAGGTGGGATAGTTAACCTCTGGGCTTATTTCCTCTATAAAATGAGAGGATCAGACTGAATAACTTTTCAAAGATTTAACTAATTTTCTGTAATACTAGATAGTTAAATGCATTAGTCTATCCTAATATTGGAGAAAATATTAGGCTATACTTAAATGTAAAATTCACAATTAGAAGCAAACTGACGTTTATTGTATTTAAGCTTTTTTTTTTTTTTTTATTTGGCAGAACCAGGAATTGAACTCAGACCCTTGCGCTTGCCAGGGAATCACTTATTCTACTGAGCCATTTCCCTGGTCCCTTAAGCTTAATTTTAATGTTACTGGAATTGTTTGCATGTTTGATGTAAAGAAACTTTATTATTATTATTTTTAATTATTTAGTGCAGGGTCTACAGGGTCTCATTACACAGATCTGACTCATAGTGATTGTCCTTTTTTCAGCCTCCCAAGCGTTAGGATTACAGGCGCCCACCAACACACCCAGTCTCAGTTACTGGAGGGGGGGATCAAACCCTGGTCCCTTTAGTTTGCTGAGCTATTCGGCAGGTCCTGATGTAACAAAACTTTAAAGGCATAGGCATCTTTCCCTTTCCTTCCAGATACACATCATCTAAAATATTCCTCAAAGTTAGGGTTAGTGGTTTTTAGGTTCTTAAATTTAAAAATATGGTCTTCATGGATTTCCTCCTCCCTTAGAGTAGATATTTATATTTTCAAATGTGCTCAAGTTCTTATTTGTCTTGAGATTTTATTATCTTCCTTGGTGTTGATAAAAGTAAGAGATTATGTGCAGATTATTATAATGTGTATCCCTTTGCTTTAGACTAATGTGATTGATAATGGTTCAGAAATACTTAATATTTAAAATTGGCTTCATCTACAGGATTTCAGTAGGCACACAGTTTAAGCTAATTCTCATGTGTTTTCAAAATGTAACAGCCAGGTACAAGGGTACATACCTATAATCCCAGCTATTTAGGGAGCTCGAAAGTCTTGAGGCCAGACTGGACAATTTAGAGAAAACTTGTCTCAAAATTTCAAAGAATTGAGTGGGGGACATAGCTCAGTGGTAGAGCAATGTTTGTCACCCAAGTGTGAGGCCCTAGGTTCAATCCTTACTACAGCTAAAGGAAGAAAAAAATAAGAGCTATATAACTTGGAGATAAGGCTTAAGTAGCTAAAAGTGTATACAGACTAATAATTCTAAGGTTTTTTAGGATTAATTTGGAGATTATATGAATTCCCTAGTACACAAAGCACATGAACAACAAACTAGAAATAGCTTAGATGCCAGTTATTGGCAATTAATAGTAATGATTTATTTTCATAATAGAGCTTTAACATCAACCCACCACTTGAGTATAATTTTAGAAATTTGAAATTTATTTTATATATTTTTATGTTTTAGGGAAGGGTCTACAGGGTGTTCAGGCTCTCACTACTAGATCGGACTAGTTGTGATCCACCTGATCCACCTGTTTAGAACTTCCCAAGAGTGTGCCACCACTCCCAGTCTCGATTGCCCTCTCAGTGCGTGGGGGCGGGGTCGGCATGCCCAAGGATCAAATCCCTGGCTAATCTGCTGAGCTGTTTGGCTGGCCCCAAGTTTGAAATTTAAAACTACTGAGCAATTAAAATAGTCTTCATGGCCGGGCGTGGTAGCGCATGCCTATAATCCCAGCACTCCGGAGGCTGAGGCAGGAGGATTGTTGTGAGTTTGAGACCAGCCTGAGCTACAAAGTGAGCTTCAGGCCAGCCTGAACTGCATAGTGAGACCCTGTCTCAAAAAAGACAAAAAAAAAAAAAAAAAATAGTCTTCATGAAGTCCATGTTTTTCTCCATAGGCCCATCAGAACTTCATTGCAAGTCTCTTATTCTATAAACATGTTAAAGGCACTGAAAAAGGTAGTTTCTGTTTTTTTTTTCTTTTTATGTTTTAATCAAGCTTTATTTTTTATATTTTATTGAGAAAGAAGTAGCAGTGAGACAGTTTCAAAACAGGTTAGTAGGACAGGTACAATAGTACATTGCATACTGTTGTCTTTGTAGTAGTTATTCATAGTACAAAATGCAGACATACCTTGTCTAAACACTTAGTTTAAAACATTGAATTATGAGAAAGTAGCTATATATCTATGCTATTTTGTATATATATATATAACATTTTTTTTCACTACAAAGAAAATACAGTTTCTAGACATGTAGCAGATTAGTAAAAGATGATAGTGGTTGTGTCAGGCATGTTGATAACAGCAGTAAATAGTTGACAGCTTTATAAAGAGAAACAAATACTCCCTCAAAATAAGCAGTCTAGGCCTATATAACATACAGTGCAGATAGTAACCACAGAATATAAAGATAGTGCAGTGATTTTTATAAAACTATGACCTGGTGCCAAGTTTTGAAAGAACTGTTTTGATATTGGAACTATGAGTATTTGTATGGAAATGACTTTGTGGTTTTTGTTTGTTTATTTAAGATAGGGCCTCATTGTGCAGTTCAGACTAGCCTTGAACTCACTGTGTAGCCCAGGTAGGTCTTGAACTTATGGCAAATTCATGCTGATCTATTTGCTTCTGCCTCCCACATGGTGGGGTGTTGGCATTACGAACATCCCCCACCATATCCAGTATGGCTTATTTTAAGTACTGTGTCAGCCTAATAAAACATGCCATTCAGCTATTTAACATTTAACTATTGCATCACAATTTTGTGGCCTCTGATTTTTACATACTACTCTACTCTGATGTTTTGAAAGTTCCAGCTTGTCAGACTGGGTTCCTTGCTGGGTAGGCTCAGTAACAAGCTGCTCTTACTTCAGTCTGCAGGTGTAAGTAGAGCGACTTGTCTACAAGTTGATCTCCAAGCATCACTTAAGCTTACCTGGCAACTTGTCAGTTACTTGTTAATTGATTGGTGATACTCAAGCAGATCTATCTACCCTCCTTTTTTTTCTAGAGACTTTCTAAATCTAACTCTGATAACAGAATTGTTATCAATTGAAAAGAAACACACTCAAACTTTTTTTCACATTTAACCTTTTAATGGCCTTAATTTTGGATAAAAATTAGACCTCATAACATAAAAGGAAGGCACAGCACACTGCCCGTGCCCAGCCATCACCTGTACCCACTGTGGCTTCTGTTGAACAGCTAGCAGATGGCATCTGGTGGACAGCACAGGCTCTGAGGACTGCAGTTGGGAGTGGGAACAGCTACACCAAGACTGGGTACAGTGGCTAAGCCAAATTATGTCATCACTTTTGAGGGCACCTACCTCACTGTTAAAACCAAGAGTACCCTGAAAACAACATAGCTTTCCTGTAAGCTGGGAGAGAAGTCAGAAGAGACTACAGCTTTGGCTGAACTGCTCAGACAGCCTGCATCTTATAGCCAGTGCGATGGTCAGCACCAGAAGGGGATGGGAAGGAGAGATGGGAAGGTAGCTGTGGGTTGTGTCATGAACAATGTCACTTGCACTTGGGTCTGTGAAGAAGCAGAGTACTTGGACAGGAATCAACTTCAAGAATAAATAAGCTCAGTTTAAAGAGCAGTTTTTTTTTGGTCATTGCTTTGGTCATTTACCTTTATCATAAGCATTTTTTTTTTTTTTTTTTTTTTTTTTTTTTTTTTTTTTTTTTTTTTTTTGAGACAGGGTCTCACTGTGCAGTTCAGGCTGGCCTTAAGCTCACTTTGTAGTTCAGGCTGGTCTTGAACTCGCAACAATCCTCCTGCCTCAGCCGCCCAAGTGCTGGGATTACAGGCGTGCGCCACCACGCCCGGCTATCATAAGCATTTTATATACAACTTTTTTTTTTGTCTTTTTGAGACAGGGTCTCACTATGCAATTCAGGCTGGCCATAAGCTCACTTTGTAGCTCAGGCAGGTCTCGAACTCAACAATCCTCCTGCCTCAGCCTCCCCAGTGCTGGGATTACAGGCATGCGCCACCACGCCCGGCTCTATATACAACTTTTGAAGTGTTGATTTCACTTAGATCATCTTTTTGGTTAGTAAATGTGGTTATGGTAAAAATACAAGGGAGGCTTCTGATAGAGAAAAACCAAAGGTTCTTTAAACCACAAAATGTGAATCCCCTAAATTTATTACTAAAAAACTTTAGTGTTGTTTTTTTTTTTTTTTTTTTTTTTTAAGCTTTCAGTTCTCCACTAAGAAGTTCTGGACTAAAGAAAGTCTCAGGATAGTATTCAGCTCTGTGTGACCTTGGATGAATGCAGGTGGAGTCCTCTGGTCTTAGCCGCCTTTTCCGTAAGATGGAAATGAGAAGTCTATGTCACAAGGCACAAGTGAGAGTGAGAAAAGCTGGAATCTCAATTTCTATGGTGCACTGTTATTCTATTAAAAGAATTGAGTTTCCTGAAGATTCCCTGAAGATACTTAGAGAAAAGAACTAGATTAGATTTAGAGTTAGGAGACCCCTTGAGGATCAGCAACGCTGTCATCTGCTTCTCAAAACAACTTTCCTAACAAACGGTGACACCACTGGTGGTATCCCTGTGTGAGGTAGTGACTGACAAGTATCTTCTCTCCTATAAACAAAACCAATTGTACTTAGGTAACAAACCATGTTCATTCAGGTCACCTCAGTGCACAAGAAGGGTCCTACTATCACCTTCCCTTCCATGGTACACAATCTCATTAAGAATTATCATTTCAGGATTATGTGAAGTTCAATGAATGGGTCTTTTCTAAAGCAGCATTTAATATATCACTCAAAAGAACAAGTCTTAACTGAAGTACAGAATACTTCATTTTTACAGTAATTTTTAAGTCCCAGTAATGAAAATTTTAAGACATCTTCCCTGATGGAAGTATGATGGATCCAGTGCAACTAGTATTTTGAGCACGAGGTAATATCCAGCTTGACTGTCCTATAATGGTCTGAGCTTTCGGAATAGTTATTCCTTTTTAGTAATTATTTGGTTGTGATTCAGCCATGGAGGTAAGAAGCTGAACATCAAAATCATCAATAGTATACCTGAAAAATAATACAATTTAAATTAACATAATGTTTATTTATTGGATATAAATGAATGTTCTATTTCTCAACCATGATCCCTAAATACAGCATGTACTTGGTAAACCCAGTAAGATCTAAAAAAGTGAGTTCAAAGTATAAGCAGACTCCTGAGAAGGAGTTTTTGTTCTGCTGCCCTTTCTGACTTGCAGAGAAAGCCGGGGCCTGGGTATCTGCTCCTCAGTGAGGTGACAGCTCTGCCTCTCTGGAGCCCAGAGGCCAGAGCACTTGGTCTTTCACCTGGAAGCTCAGTAAGAGCAATGTGGTACCGTGTGTCACTTTTTCTCTTTCTTACTAGCACTTAGCCATTAATAGCTTTTAGATGAGTCAAGTAAAATGTTTGAAACAATTTCAGTTAATTCTGAATTCTTTAGTTTTTAAAAATTTTTATTAACACGTTTTCAGTTAATGATGATTACATCCACTGTGTAGCTGATATGTACATAGCATGTCTTAATTACTTCTCTATCCCTTTGCCCTTCCCCGCCCTCCTTCTTCCCTTGGTCTTTTTCTCATTTTGAAATTTTAAATATAGTGAACATATTTTTTTTTTAAATTCACGTACTAGGAAATCTTAATTTCTGTGCTTTTTTGTGGTGCTGGGGATTAAACCTAGTGCTTCATGCATTCTGGGCAAGGGCTCCTAACACAGCTGCACCTACAGTCCTAAACTTTTGCTTTCGAGGTTACAGCAGACATGTACATGTAGGCCTTTGCTTAATTTCTCAGTTTGAAATAAGGTGACCTAAGGGCTCAAAATTGCTATCTTATAAGGGGAATTATGCAGTGATCTTTTTTTTTTTTTATAAGTATCAGGGATTAAACTCAGGACACTGGGCTTGCCAGGCAGGTGTTTAATATGCAGTAATTTTTTTAGGCTTAAAACTGTAGGGTTTGCATTCAGATTTTAATAATGAGGTTTTATTATATACAGGTTAAAATTAATGTCCTTATTTTTGTATTTTATGGAAGGATCTACAGGGTGTTAAGGGTCCCACTACTAGATCAGACTCGTAGTGATCCACCTATTTACAGCCTCCCAAGAACTGGGATTACAGGCGTGCACCACCACTATTACCTTTTTAGCAACAACAGAAAAACTTCAGTATTTGGCTAGCATTTTGATACTCTTTAACAATTTTTTGAAAGATGTATATGTAACCAGTCTTTAAATGAAAAGGACATATAGCTGGGCGGCATAAATACCTGCCTGGTAAGCACAAGGTCCTGAGTATGATCCCCAGTACCACAAAAATATATATATAAAATAAATAAATGAAAAAGTCAGTACCATCCTTGGTTAACTGACCCCAGATTTTGTAAATTTCTGTAGTCAGAGCTAGAAAACAAGAGATGGTATTTAAAATATTATAAGACAGCACAGTGGTGCATGCCAGTAATCTGTGAGGCTGAGGCAAGAGGATCCCAAATACAAGGTCAGCCTGCGTGATTTACTGAGACTGTGCCTCAAAATTAAAAACTGCTGGGGATGTAGCTCAAGGTGAAAGCCCTGGATTCAATCCCCAATATGACCCCCTCAAAAAAAAAAAAAAAATCTAAAAGTGGAATTATAGTTTCAATGAAGTACACAGAATTTGCCGATTTTTATTGTATGAAATATATAAACTTAAGAGAATTCTATATTCTTCTGGGGTTTAGTTCTTTGAGACAGGGTCTCACTACATAATCCAGACCTCCCTGTGTAGCTCATATTAGCCTTGAATTTGACTTGGCCTCCCAAATGCTAGGATTACAGGCCATGCTACCACGCCCAGTCTCAATTGTGTCCTAGCATGCCCTAGGGATGGGGATCAAACTCCTGACCCCTGCGCCTACTTGCAGGCATTTTAATCTACTGAACTATTTGGCCGGCACTTTTTTTTTTTTTTTTTTTTTTTAGCGGAACTGGGGATTGAACTCAGGCCCTTGAGCTTGCCAGGGAAGCACTTATTCCACTGAGCCATCTCCCCAGCTCCTTTTTTCCTTTTTTTTTTTTTTTTTTTTTTTTTGGCACTTTTTTTTTTAAGAGCAGAGTATTGGAGGAAAGAAAGCTGTCCAAGAGAGGGACAGAAGGGGGGCCCCAAGTAGGTTGCCCCCTTTTTGCTAATTTTTTGCAGCCTTTTTCTCCATCTTTTAACTTCAGACAACTCTGTGAATTATAATTTATTTTTCCCGCTTTCTTCACTGTGACTTTTGGTCATTTGTAGCCATTTTTTCCATAAGCAGCGTAATTTCAGTAAGACAAAATTCAATAGCAAACTAGGATTTCATGTTCTAACAACTGCCATTTATTCACATACATGTATTTTATCAACATATATTAAAGGATGGCTTTTTCATTCATAAACCTCATTAAAGAGTACAAGAGCTTGTCTCTTTAAACCAAGAAGTGCAACAGAAATGTTACGTTCAGTCCTTTGGAATCTGAATGCCTAGTCTCAACAAGCTAAATAGGGCCATATCTGATTCCACGTGTGAGAGGTTCCTTCTGTGGACAGCAAATAAATGAATAAAAAAATTTTTATTTGGGTATTTCAGAAGTTTTCATGTGTCTTTAAAATGTATTGAAGAAAAAATGTGTTAGTACTGGTGATGGTGTTATCTTCCTGTTCAAACTACTCTCCCACTCTGGTCTATAGAGGGTAAAGAATTTTTTTCCCTTGTCTATCATGAGGTGTTTTCCTTTATCATGTGACTTGTTTTAAAATAAAATGAGCAATAAAAAAATACTAGACAAAAACGGGTGGGGAATTAGTGGCAGCTAGGTGTGCTTATTAGTTTACAGTTAGTAATTATAAATAGGTTTAAAACAGGTAGCTAGGTGGATGCTGTGTTTCTAATTACAGGACTCCAGAGGCTGAGGTAGGAGGATCATAGGGAGTTGAAGCCACCCTGGCCTACGTGAGTTCCAGGCTGGCCTGAAGGAAGCAAAAATTTTAAAAGATAAAATCAAGATGTGCCAACAACTGATATAAAGAACTGCATTTTTTTTTTTTAATGGTGTTGCATGTAGTTCAGGGATTACAGAATGAATTACAGTGTGGGAATTATAGGCTTATACCTGCAAAGTGAACTTAAGAAATGCATATTGACTGGGCTGGGGATACAGTTCCTGGTAGAACCCTTGCATGGTGTACTTGGGGACCTAAGTTTAAGCCCAGTGCCACCACCATTGCCTGTCCTCCAAATAAAGCCTAGTATACTGTATATTTTTTGTCACATTACTTGACCCCTGTACATAGAAATGGCTATGTATCCAAATAAAATAATAGAGCTTGTGTATAATTTAAAAACTACTTATTTGCAGTTGTTAAATCATTTAGGAGATGCTCTGCAAGTCAAGTGACATTTTGTTTGGAGTTTAAAGACAAATTTCACCAAAGAAAAGATTTCTTAAGTAATGCTTTTTTTTTTTTTTTTTTTTTAAGTGCAAGTTGCCTTGTGCTCAAGGGACTTTTCTGCCTCAGTCTCCCTGCACACATGGTAGTGACCAGACCAGGAGCAAGCACATGCATTCTCAGGGTGTGGCTGTGTGATGAGCTTGAATCTGGGGCCTTCGAACTAGATCTCCAGACCTTTATATTTTGAGAGAGGGTTTCAACTAAGGTCTCCAAACCCTTTTTATTTTGAGACAGGGTCTCACTCAAGATGAGCTTGAATTAGGGATCCTCCTATTTCAGCTTCCCAGAGTGTTGGGTTTATAGAAATGTACCTGTCCAACCCCTTGGGGTTTCTTAAAGAGATATCACACTTGAAACTGATGAACCTAAACTTGATTTCATTAGTGTATTTATTCACTTATGGTGCTAAGGAAACAGGCCTCCTAAGTGCTAGGTAAGTGTGGTCCTCAGCTACACCTCCAACTCTGATAAAGACTTGAAATGTACAAAATGAAATCTTACTTTGAGTCTGTTAACTCCATTTTCTGTGCCTACTTTGCTGTGGAATTGATGTTACAGTAACATACACATTTTTAAATGCCCGGATTTTCATACATAGTAAATAAAGATCTGCTTACCCACGGAAGGAGCCAGCCAGTATATTATAAAAAATTGAGAGAAAGCCTCATCAAAACATACAAAATGTAGTGACAGTGCCAGAGCTGGGTTAAAGAGCGCTCCCGTTAGACTTCCTCCTGTAACACAAGTTAAGCAGAGTGACTCAGATGATGTATTGTATATTTTCTTGTACCTAGAAATCAATAGGTCATTCAACTGTTTTGCTGTAGATAATGAAGCATTCTCAGTTCTGTGATAGTCCTGTGCAGACTCAACTGGCCTGCAGCTGTACACCCACATTCCAACTCTAATATGCAGGGTCTAAGAGTTTACAGTTCTGGCCACACAGCAGGAAAGGCAAGGCCAAGGGGGGTAGGTGACTGTCCAGTACACCCCTGAGACAGTGTCATTCCTGCTCTTCTTCCTGTTCCAGGAACTTCTCAGAGCTTCATGTGGACATAACAACATTATAGCATATTAATTGTCTTCATAAAGTGAAATTGGAAATTAAGTAACCTATTCATGGCATTTCACACTTGATGGGCTGAGAATGAAGCTTTGTTGAGATGAAGATACTGAACAAAACAGCTCCCTCCATGGCTTCTAGCACATCAGCCTGACAGAATGATTCGTATTGGTGCCCTAGCAACTATAAATGATGTGTTAGGAACGTTTAGGATCACCCTTAAATAGTCAAATTCAGAATTGTAAACCTGCGCCTGCCATGGGTCAACCAAATTGTTTGGTTGGCAGCTGATCATTAAGAATCCACAAAAATCCCCTTCTGGGTATCTTCCCAGAACTGAAAACATTGTACCACAGCAATATATGGGCACCCATGTTTATAGCAGTACAATTATCATGGCTAAATCTTCGAAACAACCCAAAGGCCCATCACCTGAGGAATGAGTAAAAAAAGATGTTGTATTTTTACACAATGGAGTATTACTCAGCTATAAAAACAAAATAGTGGGGCCGGGGAGATGGCTTAGTGGAATAAGTACTTCTCTGGCAAGTACAAGGGCCTGAGTTCAATCCCTGGTTCTGCAAAAAAAAAAAAAAAAAAAAAAAAAAAAAAAAAAAAAAAAAAAAAAAAAAAAAAAAAAAAAAAAAAAAAAAAAAAAAAAAAAAAAAAAAAAAAAAAAGACTACACTCCTAAGTAAAGTAAATCAAACTTACATATGTAAATATATTATCTCCCTAGTGAAAGAACCTGATATAGTAAACAAAGTCCAAAGGTACAATAGATACTGTGAAAGGAAAAGAAACTGTTCTTTAGTAAAGAATAACTGGGATGAGGGAAAGGAGAAGAGGGAAATACATAAAATGATATATATACACACATAAGATAGCTAAGATAATTGTATTACATTTCTGTTGGTTTATTGAAAGGAAGTTAATGCTTAATTTTTTTAAAAAGTCCACAAAAAAACAGGTGTGATGGCACACACCTGTAATCCCAGCACTTGGGAGGCTGAAAATAGGAAGATCACTAGTCTGATCTGTGTAGTGAGACCCTATAGACACTGTACTAATTAAAAAAAAAAAAAAAAAAAAAAAGTAAAAAATAGTCTGGAGCAGACTGCCAGAATTGGCCTCCCTCCACCCCCCAGTCCCACCACCGAAGTTTCCATCAGCACCTGTGCTGCCGTCAGATTATGAGTCTACTCACGGGTCAGCTCACCTTTGAGGTCAGAGCCCTCAGGAGCTCTCACTCCCCAAGAGCCCCCCACCTGGCAGCCATCCACAGGCCTTTGGGGCCATTGTAGATCCAAGCTGAAACATTAAGTATGTTTTTTATGGTAACAACACAAATGTAACATTACAGCTTCACTGAGTACCATCTATGCATGTTATAAGTCCATTTCAAGAATATAGAACAAGCATCACACACAGAGTAGGGACAAGAGCGTGCACCAAAGGAGAGGGCAGGCTTTGCGACCTTGCTGTAGCCAGGAGGCATTTATGCCACTGAGCTATCTCCTGGGTCCTGAAGTGCTTGGTTTTGTTTTGTTTTGTTTTCTTTGTGGCCAGTTTAGCCTGCCCTGCCATGGCATGGCATGTGGTGCCAGGATCAAACTGAAGTCCCTGTGCTCACGCTTTAGGCTGCTGAGCTATCTCACTGGCCCTTCCATTATTTAAATAATGGAGATAACTGACATTAGACTGGAAGTCTTTTAATTTTTATTTTTTTAATGTATCTGGTACAGGGTTTCACCGAGCAGCTTGGACTCATAGTGATCCTCCTGTTCTCAGCCTCCCCAGCTCTGGAGTGTCCCCCTACAGGACACTTGCCTTCCATCTCCAGGCACCCGCTTCCTGACGAGCACCCCCTGGAAAGTGTCTTATCAGCAGAAGTCCCATGGTGAACACATAATCAGATCACACACTGACAAGGTCTGGGAATACCACAGTCCAGACCTGAAAGGCTCTCAAAAGGCAAAACTTTTCCCTAGATTCAGTCTGCCTCATGGACAGTGTCTTAATTGCATTCCCAAACATTCCCATCATATGCTGGTTCATAGCCCATTGATATGCTTTTTTTTTTTTTTTTTTTTGTCTTTTTGAGACAGGGTCTCACTATGCAGTTCAGGCTGGCCTTAAGCTCACTTTGTAGCTCAGGCTGGTCTTGAACTCAACAATCCTCCTGCCTCAGCCTCCCGAGTGCTGGGATTACAGGCATGCGCCACCACGCCCGGCTCCATTGATATGCTTATTACTAGGTCAGCTAGGAAGCAAGCTGATATTAGGCTAGTTATTCTTATAAACCTGAAGAATGTCATTAACATTTCTGAGGATAGGTAACAAGCAGGAATTTCCAGTTAAGTCTATTTCACCCTACTAATTTTTAAAAATTCAGTTAACTGGATGATTTACAAATAGACAAATTTCTATATAAAGGTGTAAATTACATTTTTCTGAACTTATCCCCAAAAGACTTGTGAATGTCAAAATTAATTATGCAAAAAAAGGTCAAGTTATATTACAAGCCTATGATAGATTTAGTAGTGTGATAATAATGCTTCTCAAGCACTTGGTATGTGCCAGAGACTATGCTAAAAGCTTGGAATGCTATTACTTATACTCTTAGGACAGTGTTACTATTTTTTTTGTTTGTTTTGGTGGTACTGGTGATTGAACTCAGGCCTTATACAGAAAGTGCTCTACTGCTGGGCTGTACACAGCTCTTGCTGAACTGCCTAAGTTAGTTCCAAACTTCTACTCATGCCTCAACCTCCAAGTGAGCCCAATTAAGCCTGGCTTTAGTCTCCATTTTGAAGGTGAGGAAACTTTAGTCTCCATTTTGAAGGTGAGGCCCAGATTAAGTACATTTCCTAGTTCAGGGCCACAGCCCAGCTCTCCTGTGCCTCAGCCAATGTTACATTGCTATAGTAAAAAAGAATATGGGACCTTTGCTTGAAGCCAGCTTTATTTGTAAATCGGTAATAGCATCCATTTTATGTAACTACTGTGTTAAAAGGTAACATGTATAAAGGATTTAGTTCACTTTTTAAAATAATTTATTATTTTATTTATTTTTATTTTTATCCTCTTGTCTCAGCCTCCCCAGTGCTGGGATTATAAGTATGCACCACTATGCCTGGTTTCGGTGAGCCAGTTGTTCTGGAGCCAGCACAGCATGCAGTACAGAGGATCAAACCCAGGTCCTTGCACTTGCCAGGCAAGGCGCTCTGACCACTAACCTATCTCTGCAGGCTCCCTCCTTTTTTTTGGTACCAGGAATCAAATTCATGACTGTAGGAGACGCTTCCTGGTACTCGTCTCAGTCCAAAAAACCAATATTTGTAATCCCAAAGTTACGTTATTGGAATCCCATCAAGTTGATTCCAATCTACCACTTTCCATGCAACCCACAGCGAAAATGAGGACACTAAATTATATTTTTAATCATCGGGGAGTCGAGGGGCTCTAAGTCCTGCCATGACATGGCTTTCTGGAACCAAGAGAGCGACCCAGGGCCTCACCCAGTTTTTATTCAGTAAGGGAGTGGCTTGAGGATTGACTGAGAATTGTGGGAAGTAGGTGACTACTGTGAGCTGAGCTAGGTGGGTGGCCTACATTTACCTCTGCCATATGCAGAGAGGATACGCAGAGAGAGTAATCTGCATTCTAGAATATTTAATGTTTTGGGAAGTCTAGGGCTTCAGCTTTTTTCAAGCCCCAGGAAGTCATAGCCTCTATCTTGAGGCTCGATCCCACCTGGCAGCACGGAGCATTAGCTCTACCATCCTGTTTCTACCTGGCTCACATTAAGAAGCAGCAGGCTTACCAGGGAAACATGCATGCCACCTTCAAAGACTATCACCAACATCTCAGCTAGACCAATACACATTGCTTAAGGCCAATTGAAGAATAAACAGAAGTCCTAACCAGCTCTGTACATAACAATATGAGGAAATAGGATCAGACTCAGTCAAAATGGAGACAGTTGCTTTTCTTTCAAGGAGAGCTGCTCAGGTGGTCCCCCACACATGACCTCTTACTTGCCAGGCAGACCATGTGCTGCTGAGTTATATCCTCAGCTCCCTTCTTTTTTGACAGATAATCTTCCCTCCATTTATGGTTTAGAAGGATACCAAAAATCTGCAATGAAGTAAAAACATTACAATTACTTAAAACAGTTTATTATTTATATTGAAAGCCCTTGGATATATAATGTGGAATATCATGTATTTGATCTTTCTGTACAGTTCTTTAAAAAATTAACAGGGCCCAAGGAAATAGCTTAGCGCTATAAACAATTGCCTGGCAAGCGCAAGGTCTTAGAAGTTTGATACATGGTACTGGAAAAAAAAAAATCTATTCTGGGCCAGGGAGATAGCTCATGGTCTGTCTCCTGCTTGGCAAGGACAAGGACCCAGGTTGGATCCCCAGTACTGCATGCTGTGCCAGCCACAGAAACTGGGCATGGTAGGGCACACCTGTAATCCCAGCACTTAGGAGCTGAGGTAGGAAAATTATATCAAGTTTGAGACCAGCTTGGGCTACAAAGTGAGCTCAATGCCAGCCTGAACTGCACAAGGAGACCCTATCTCAAAAAGACCAAAAAGAAAATAAAAAATTTATATTACAGAGGCCAATAAATGCACCAGTGGTAATGACATCAGTAGCCTCCAAGAAGCCTCCTCTTGGGGTGGTGCAGTTTTAGAGTACGTGTTAAGCATATTACAAGGAAGGCCCCAAGTTCAACTCCAGTACCATCAAAAGCTTGGGCTGCTAAAAAGCAGTAAATATGTGTGTGATCATAGGAATTTGTGGCTGCAGGGCTAGACAGTTATACTCTGAATCTTAAAGTCATTAATCCTTTATTTTGATATGACCTGTGTGAATTATTCCTGGGTGCTCAAAGCCAAGTAAGTGATTAAAGAAGTTTCCAAGCAATGCAACTTTGTCAAGTCTGTATTCATACTATGTGTGGGGCTTAATCAAAGTGACTCGTAATGAGGCTAGACCTCGCCGACTCCTCTGCCTCATCCCCTGTACATTCCATCTTCCTATGAAATAGAAAAGCTCACCTTTGCCTGACAGGACACTCCTCTAGTCCCAAAACAGCCCATTCAATCTGAAATAGTTATGACATATCTACAGGAAATAATGAGGTTTAGTGCAGCATTTCCCTGATGCACCCTCCTAGGCAGAAGATCTCCCAAGCGTGTGGCTGTGGGCCACGTCCTCCTCAGGGAGTGGTACATTTCAGAGTACCAGCCTACAGGCTCTGGAGATCTTAAACCAGAAAACCTGTTTAATCCACACTGATTTGGCATTTGAATCCTTTTGTAATTTAAAATAATTTTAATTGTAGGAAAGTGTACATACAGTAAAATATGCCATTTGTGTTCTTTACATTCATCATGCTGCTCAGCCATCAAGACCCTCTCCCAGTTTTGTTTTCTCTGAAGGTTTTCCTAAAAGTTTCCCATGGTCCCAGACACAAACTTTGTATCCATTGAGTGACAAGACCCCATTCACTCCTCCTCCTCAGGCCTTATCACCTCCATTCTAATTTCTGGCTCTGTGAATTTACCTGTTCTAGACATTTCATGAAAGTGAAGTCATACAGTAGTATTTGTCTTTCTGTGTCCACATAATGTTTTCAAAGTTCATCCATGTTGTAAGTGTGTGAGAACTTTGTTCCATTTTATCACTAAGTCGTATTCAATTGTGTGTGCTCCTGTGACCATAGAGATACTGATAATGAAGCGAGCAGTGCTTTAGGGTCAGCCTGAACCATGGCTCTGGGATGTTCCAGCAGTACACATGGAGACAAGCAACTCCACTTCTGAGCCTCCCTTATTTTACTTAAAATGGGAACAATGTATTCATCAGCAGAGTGTAAGGATTAAGATAACTCATAAAATTCCCATCAGAATGCTTTAAACTATAATATATACCCAATGAATCGCTCTTATATTGGCAAAAAGAAAATTAAAATGGGCCAGGGAGATGGTTCAGTGGAATAAGCACTTGCCTGGAAAACAAGAGGGCTTGAGTTCAAACCTCGGTTCCACAAAAAGAAAATTAAAATGAAGGTCATGACTAGTAGGAACCAGCAGTTGCCTTTTGGTTCTACCCCGGGGTCCCTGGCACTGTCCAGTACTGTAGTCACAGTCTTCAGTATAGTACGTCTCCTGAACATTTCAGAGGTGGCTACTGCAAGTGAGGAATTAACCTTTAATTTTTTTTTTTTTTTTGTCTTTTTGAGACAGGGTTTCACTATGAGGTTCAGGCTGGCCTTAAGCTCACTTTGTAGCTCAGGATGGTCTCGAACTCACAACAATCCTCCTGCCTCAGCCTCCCGAGTGCTGGGATTATAGGCATGCGCCACCACACCTGGCTTCCCTCTTGTCCTTTCTTTCT